>JAVJIF010007332.1:0-208471 GCA_038442645.1 Agave tequilana | reverse complement strand
ACTGCAGTGAAGAAGAAGCGAAAAAGGCAATTTATCAGTGTCTACAAAGTATTACTATGCTTTGGATGCGTTTTGGATGAGGAGCTTTCTTGGAAGTTGAGGAGTATGTGTGCATTCCCACCTCTCTCTTCCTTCCTAGTTTATATTATGGACTGTTGTTTCAACATGTTACAGATTTATCGGAGGTCCGGTATGTTTTCCCAGATAGTTACTTGGATGTCAAGAAGAAAGATTACGGGGGTAGAAAATTTGGAAGAACTCTCCTTATATGTCCTGTTGAATATCATATTTCTATCTTTTGCACATAGCACGTGCACACTACTTTTCTATTCTGAATTTCATATCTTTGATTATTCCATTTAAATGCCACCATCTAAACGTTCACAAGAGAAGTTGAAATATGCCTTTCATTATGTCCCCCTAAAATATTTAACTATATGGAAAGTGATGGATGTAATTCTGCTAGATGTTGTATGGATAATGACTGTTTCTGATAGCATAGGAGAAATTTGTTGAGATGTTATTTGGATGTACACTCAGTTTATGAGCGACTACATACCATGTACATAAAATAAAAAACAGAAAGTACCAATTCTTGAAGAGTATGAATCCCACTGAAAAACAAAATACACAGTGAACACACTAGAGGTCTCTTATGTATTCGAGTGTGCATATTTATATGCTTGGCCTGACAAAAAATACATGTATAGGATATTGGAGAGGCTAAATTTGAACTGTTAAATTATGATAAGTTATTTGCTTATGCATCCTATCTTTAAGATATCCAAGGAGTACAATACAACAGTCGGGTTTATACCTCTAGCTGACTTTGGCTTGCTTATACCGTATTATGGGTTGATACAGGAGCATGCGTGACTAATATCTGGCACTAGGTGCTCGTATGAGATTGAACCAGCCAGTTGCCATAATATGAGATACTTTCAATGTTGACACTGTTCCATTGGCATCTGTGGACAAGAAAACTGCTTTCCTGATCCTGTATATTAATAAATGCCCCTATAATCTTGTATAAAATAAGGTTTTTTTTTTCTTTTCCAATATTAGCCCCTTAAATTACTCATATTTCAATATTAGTCCCCTAAATCTTCATATTTCCAAATATTCTAAGTTATGCAAAATTATAACAAGTTACATAATTCTGTTAAGTTTTAACTCTAGACCCTGGTTTTAACCAAAGTAGTTAATGACCTAACTGCCCCTAAGCTTGAATATTTAATTATTATTGGGGGTGGGGGTGGGGTGGGGCGCCTAGGAGAAGGTTTTATGAAAGGGGTAATGGAGTTGTGGGTTTGGGTTTGATGGAAAAAATAATAATTTATATAATCACAAAAAAATGGATACGGAGAAAAATTAGGAAAATACGATCGAAAAATTGGGACACGTACTCGGATTCGTATTCCGGAACGGGGGAGGGGGGTTACATCTTCCTTTCTCGTGCACCTAATAGGAGTGAGGGTCGAGTCCCAAAGATCGATCCTCACCCCTAAAAATCAGGCGACTCGAAACCACATTATCGGCTTTAATCGGAGCGCGCCACCAAGCAATCGCCCCGGCGGTAGAGCTCTGTCACAACGACTGATGTATTGTGACAGACTCATCACAACAACTATATTGCGCCAACCAAACTCCTGAACGGAAGCTCAACTACCATCTTCTTCCTTTTCCTTTCCTTTCTCCATCTGATAAAGAGGAGAATGATACATGGCAACCCAGCAAAGTAACAATAGAGGAATACAGAGATTTCTCAGAGGAGATGGCAGAATTTAGTTCCACCCAAAGGATTCAGCCTATTTATAGATGGAGAGGGAGGAGCCAAACCGTCACCAATTCAAAATTTTAATCCTCGAAAAGTCAGTTCACATTCTAAGATATTCGGTCAACTGAGGAGGCATAATATCAACCGCCGAAGCCACACGATCTCAGTCATCATGGCGTCAGGATCCGAAGAGGCACCGGTTCAAATTTCAAGAAAATCAACCGGTCGACATGCCAGCTGTCATCCAGCAGTGCGATCATCAAGTCAATTCAGACGATTCACAATTTAATTTCAAGATCTTCCTCTGCCTATGAGCATTAAGACGAAATGATTTCCTATCAACTTCGCTCTTCCGACTTCTCTTCTGCAGGCTCTGAAAAGAGTGGGGACATCTGTAGCGGTCAAAAATTGACCCTCACAAGATGACATCAGGTGTCCAAGCAACCAGGAGACTCCGTCACTTCATACCCTCCTGGAGCTCTACTTCGGTCCACATTGAAGTCACTCTTCGCTTTAAGGATACTTCCGTCCTAGTCCTTGTTTTAAATATTAGCCGAGTCGACCGAGATATCGTCTGATATCTCTTTCTTTGCCTGCTACCGATATGATATGGGAAAATCAGATGCCATATCGTTTGCAACAAAAAATAGCTGATATTTGAAATATCGGCCAATAAATTGTCCGATATTGGCCGATAAATCGTCCGGTATGAAATAACTTATTTATTGTACGACTGTGCAAATGTACATTATTTTTACTGTCTTTGCATGCATATTATATTATTCTTATTAGGTAGATGATATCTATGACAGTAAACCAACTTTTAGTTATCAATATTTTATTATATATAGTGTCCAATATGAACACCTGATATATGCGCGTATCTCCGATATCTCCCCCGATAGTCGATATCTGATATGAAAAACTCCCATCCGATACGATCCCGATATCTGCTATTTAGAACCTTGGTCCTGGTATCTCTGATGCTCTGAGTCATCGAAGCTCCTTCTGTTCTGAAGACCTCAATTCGACACAAGGCAATTATGGCAACAGATCATCCCTGGTATTCGCCGACAGTTACACAACTTACTCTTCTCCCACGTTCATAACATGTAACACCCTCTAGCGTAAGTGGTCATAGACAGAGGCGGATTTTCCTGCATGCAATCCCAACAACCAAGCGCCAGTAATCTCGGCCATTTCAACCAATCAACACGAGCGGATTATGCGGTTACGAGGATCACGGTCGTACCATCCATTCCCATGCACAGAGATCAGTCAAGTATAAACATACCTTCTCCTCCATTGAGAGGGAAGTCTTTTTGATCTTCTCTTTTTCCAATTAAGCCCAATACTGAGACTCTGACAAACAATTCCTGTAAGGCTGTAACGTGAGTAGATTCTCCTCCCCATGGGTTTTCCGATTTAGGGTTTCCACATAAAAATTATGTCTCTCTTTTTTGTGTTGTGCATTACTTATCTCTCTTTCATACATACCCCACTCCCTAATCTCGCTTGTGGTGTGGATCGATCGTCTGATCTTTCATGACGGAAAATCTCCACCACATTAAGACTTTAACGGAATATTCCACAAGTTTATGATTAAAGTTAACCAATTTTCTAATTTTACATAACTTAAAAGATTTGGGGGACCTAATAGAAAATACAAAGATTTGAGGGACAAAATTGAAACATGAGTCATTTAAGGGACTAATATTGAAAAAAAACCCTATAAATAAATACCCTAGCTGGGCTTTCATTAGAATTTTGTCTAATGAATGGTCTCCATATTTCGTTATTGCCATCAAAAGTGAAAGGTCTGCCAGTGTGATAATGACAATGTCTGTTGGTAATGCTCATTTTCCTTTTGTTTTTCTGTGATAATGACCATGTATGATGGTAATGCTCCGTCTCCTTTTGATTTTTCTTTCCCTTGCAATTTGGCAGGAGAACCTTTCATAAATGGAAAGCGGTACCGTATGATCCTAAATACCATGAGGAATGGCTTCGGAACTACGAAAAGCGCCTAAACAGGCCGAGGGAGTAACTGATCACCAATAGACAGGTTCTCAAGCAGGACGAAGAGACGCAATCCGCTTTGACCAATTCCACTGATTTATCACCACCAATCACTGAAGGAAGATGAAAAATTTTAGCCAGTTCAACATTGTGTTAAGTGTGTTGCAGGGTTTCCAATTTGGGAAGCATCAACAACAGTGATTTTTCATTGGAGGTGCATTAAGGGGATCTGCAGTAGAGTATAACTATATTTTGCCCTGGTGAAACTTGTTCTTTCTGAACTGGAAAAGAAAAGGAATTTTGGGCATTTCAGCCTGGATGCCTGTATAGCTGGAGCATCATTTTTTTTTATTTGTTTTTAATACTGCCAGTTTCAGTTTACTTTAATTGTCTTTGCACATTGAGTTCTTGAATATGATTTAGGCTGCTTTTGGATGTCTAACAAAATCATAAAAATGTGTGATTTTGTGTGAAATATCTTTTAGATGAGTGTCTGGAAAGATAAGAAAGTAAAAAAAAAAAAAAATCTCTTAATTCATGATTTTAGAAATTTTTATTCTAAATAGAAATTTTCAAAATTTGTGATTATCCCGTCTAGATATGTGGTTGTATTTCCTACTTCGAGTTTTTGACTTGATAACTTTTCAAACCAAACAATGAATATTTAAATTTTTTAAATTTTTTTATTTTATAACTTTCAAAGTCTGAAATATACTTAAAAAAATTCAGACGTTCTTTTTTAAAAATTCTGGCACGCTTTAAATTTTTTTTCAAAAGTGCCCAAACTATCTTTACATCCTTAAATCAATTTTTTTATTTAAAAAAAAAAAAAAGATTTATCCAGACTCTTGCTTGCATTGTTTTCGCCATCATTGTAAGCATCATCCTAATCGTCAACTTGCTTCCTGTTCGATCCTCTCTCCTGAGGAGAGGAAAAAAATCCACAATGCCAGCAACATAGAGAAAGAAACAAACATATGTTGAAATAAAAGAATAAAGAACCCTTTAGGTCTGTGATTTGAAAATTGCACCAGCAAGAAGCATGTACTTCTCCTCTTGAGATGCGGTTCGAAATTGATATGCTCTGATACTAATTGTTGTAACAAATTAGTGCTTTAATACCAATTGTTACTCTCGGAATCGACGAATGCGGAACTTAACAATATGATCAGTACTTGCAAAAGAAAATTATTGTAAAGCAAACTAGTAATATCTAAACAAAAGTGTAATAAGAAAGAACACGACGTGGTTCGACTCAAACTTGGTCTAAGTCCACAGGGAGAGAATTTGAGAGAGATTTATTAATAACTTAATACAATGAGATCTAACCTTCCTCTTGATGCAACAAGAGTATTCACCTTCCTCCTTAATCTAGACGTAGATGACAAGAGTATTACTTTATCTCTATGCATTTTTTACCTTACTCATCTTTCTTGGCTTCTTTCTGATCTCCTTGGTGTTCTCTACCTTTTTCTCTTTGAGATTAGATTTAGATCAACTTTAGATCAATGCTCGATTACAACTTTTATTTATAAGATTTTATAAAACAACTCTTATTTGGATTATGAGATGATCTTAACCATTGGATATGCTTGAAGAATCTTGATCAATCCTATTAGCAATTGATCATCTTGATCTAGAAGGATTTTAAACCCTGTAATTTTTAAAAACAACCCATTCATTAGAAACTGAGTCCTATTCGTACTATACCAGAAAAAAAAATCGGCGCCTGAAAAGGAAACTGATTCTACTTAGAAAACACCCTGTATAGGCTAGTCGACTAATCACTCTAATTAGTCGATTATTGTAAACTGCTTCCTCTCTGTATCCCGTCTTGGTAACCATCTTAGTCGACTAGTACTTCTAATTAGTCGACTATAAGTCGACTAACTTTTCTAGATTTGCTTCTTTTCTTCTATTCAAGTAATCATCTTCTTCTCCAGCTTAGTTGGATTTTCTTGGACCATCATCTCCTCTAACAGGGTCGGCGGGGGACGAGGGCTGCAGTGAAGGAGGGGAAGGAGTCCCAAAATTGCTAAACACACCTCTCAAAAGTCAAGTCTATTTTGGTCTTTTCATGTTAAGGATAAAACAATCTAATAAATTTAATCTCAAAAGTAGATGTATTAAGCACTTTTGTGAGTGTGAATAGCCGTACTCCTATAAGCCGTGTATCACTAATCCAACAAGCTTTTAAGATCTCTCTCTCTCTCTCCTTCACGCTGTACTTTCAGGTTTGAATCCTTAAACTACAAGTCAAAATGTGGGCTCTGCCCGCGCAGTTCGAATCCTGCCGCAATCCCCGATTTCTTTCATATTACGTCTATCATTTTAATTTCTTTTTTAATCCTTCTAATTTTTTAGGATTGCAGATCTCAACCTCTTCGACATCATTATACTTTTTTGCATGAAAGACTATCTTCTATGCTAGCGTTGTTGGTAGTTTGATGTGCATGCATGACGGTATGCATAATGTCAGACATTACTTAGTTATGCCGTGAGTTTAGTGAGTCATTATCAATTTTGGGAAACAACAATAAAAAAAGCATTAGGTACTGACTATAATATTGAGAGATTGAAAACATTTGATCATGTAGAGAGGATTTTGGTGTATGTCGGGAGTTAGGTTTTATATTTGCTTTTCAAATTTTATATGTAAAAATCATAAATTAGCTTTTCTTTGAAGTTAAAAATTATGTAGTATCAGTTTTTATTAGCTGAATCTAGACAGTGCAACACTGTGATAAATTTTAGCATCGATAAATGAAAATCACAGTCTAAAAATTTTATTCACGTATCTAAATGAAGTGTTATTAGTTGATGTTTCAGAAAGACATGTCATAAACCTGATGAAAAAGTCTTAACCGAACTTAATTTCTACTTTATTATAGAGACAACTAGTGTTCTAAGTATTGTACTTCATAACAACAGGAGGAAAACCTAAGCTATATACGAAAAATATTGATGCCTTGCTTGGTTCTACTGCTTGACTGTGTAGAGATTAGTAATGTACACTGAGTGTTCATATGGAGGATCTCCACAGTATGAAGTTGAGCTAGTTTATGTTGTTTTCGGTAAAATTTTTATTGATTTTTGGTGTAGATTTGATTTGATTGTTAGATAATTTTTAGTTTATTAGTACTATGCATTAGATCTTTGTAAAGTAGACCACTGTCATCTTCCCAATTAGTAGTTCGTTTATGTGTCCTGAAACTCAGGTTGATAAAGAAAAGATGTCTTTATTTCTTATACTAGCTGTTGTTTGTAGTTTGACGTGGGTGATGGTATGCCAAAAAAATGAGAAATTAGCTTTTTTTTTTTTTTTTTTGAATATTTCTAATATATAAGATCTAATAAAAGTAAAAAATAATTAAAGAACTAAAAATATTGAGGTTTTTATATCTTTTTTTTATTGTTTTTGTTCCTTTCAAAAGAGATAATAATTGGTGATCGGAAACAATTACAATTATAAGAAATAGAATGAAAATTTGATTTTATGGAGCATACATATAAATATGGATAAGAGCTTTTCTTCCATTTCCGGTTACAGTGTTAATAGGATTTGGACTTCTACTTTTTCCCGCAACAACCAAAAATATTAGTCATATGTGGGCTTTTCTGAACATTTTGATGCTAAGTATAGTTATGATGTTTTCAGTCAATTTGTCTATTCAGCAAATAAATGAAAATTTTTTCTATCAATATCTATGGTCTTGAACAGTCAATAATGATTTTTCTTTAGAGTTCAGATACTTGATCGAATAACTTACTTCTATTATGTCAATATTAATTTCTACTGTTGGAATCATGATTCTTATTTATAGTGACAATTATTGTCTCATGATCAAGGATATTTGAGTTTATGTTCATATAAGTTTTTCAATACTTCTATGCTGGGATTGGTTACTAGTTCCAATTTGATACAAATTTATATTTTGAGAACTTGTATTTACTAATAAGTTTTAGGTTCAGACGACTGATTGTAGTAAGCGCTTGTCAAAAGGCTTTTGCAACCAATCATATAGGGGATTTTGGTTTATTACTTGAAATTTTAGGACTTTATTGGATAACTAGTAGCTTAGAATTTCGAAATTTGTTACAAAATAGTTAATAACTTGGTTCATAATAATGGAGTAGATTCTTTATTTGCTACTTTGTGCGTTTTTTTTATTCGTTAGTGCAGTTGCTAAATCTGTGCAATTCCCCCTTCACATATGGTTACTGATACTACGAAAAGACCTACTCCTATTTCGGCTCTTATACATGCTCCTACTATGGCAACTATGGAAATTTTCTTGTAGCTTGGTTTCTTCCTCTTTTCATAGTTATACCTAGCATAATGAATTTCATTTCTTTAATAGGCATAATAATGGTACTATTAGGAGCTACTTTGGCTCTTACTCAAAAAGACATTAAAAGAAGTTTAGCTTATTTTACAATATCTCAATTGGGTTATATTATATTAGCTCTGGGTATAGGTTCTTATCGAGTCACTTTATTCCATTTGATCGCTCATGCCTATTCAAAAGCTTTATTGTTTTTGGGATATGGATTTATTATTTAATCAATGGAACCTATTGCTGGATATTCACCGGATAAAAGTCAAAATATGGTTCTTATGGGTGGTTTAACAAAATATGTTCTAATTACAAAAGCTATTGTTTTATTAGGTACACTCTTCCTTTGTGGTATTCCACCTCTTACTTGTTTGGTCCAAAGATGAAATTCTTATATAGTTGGTTGTATTCACTAATTTTTTCAATAATAGCTTCTTTTAGAACAAGATTAAGTGCATTTTATATGTTTCGGATGTATTTATTTACCTTTGATGGACATTTGCGCATCCATTTTCAAAATTACAATACCACTAAAAATAGTTCTTTCTATTCAAAATCTTTATGGGGAAAAAAAGCATCTAAAACAGTCCATAGAAATTTACTTTTATCAACTTTATCAACAAAGAATAAGAATAATAAGGTCTCCTTTTTTTTTTTCCTTAGATACATATAAAATCGACGATAATGTAAAAAATAGAATACGAGACTTTAGCACTTACTTTAGAAATAAATACACTTACACCTTATCCTCACGAGTCGGACAATACTATGTTATTTTCTCTGCTTATATTTATTCTATTCATTGATCAATCAGAATTAATTTTGATCAAGGAGTAATAGATTTTGATCTATTATCAAAAACGGTTAACTCCATCTAAAAAAGTTTCCATTCAATTTGAATGATTCCTTGAATTGGTATGATTTCTGAAAAATACAGTTTTTTCGGTAAGTATAGCCCTTTTTGAATTATTTATAGCACCTATTTTATATGAATTTGTTTATTTATCTCTTTAGAATTTGGACTTAGTCAATTCATTTGTAAAGAAGGGGCCCAAGAGGATTCTTTTGGACCAAGTAAAAGATGTGATATACAATTGGTCATATAATCATGGTTACATAGATATTTTTTATATTAAGATTTTTACTGTGGATATAAGATGGTTATCTGAACTAATTCAGTCTTTTAATAGACTTATAATTGATGGAATTACAAATGGTGTTGGAACCTGTTTCGATGAAGACGTTTGTGAAGATCAAATTTATTTGGAGCTCTAACACATGACGTATCAAGAGTCCTACATGATCAAGATGTGCCAAGGAGAGTTGATAGAGTGTGGTTTGTAATATGAAATAGCATGTAAAAGCCTTGACACAAACACACTTCATTGGTCCATTAGTCGACTTGAAGTCAATTATAAGTCGACTAACCCATGTGTAGTCGACTAACTCAGTTACCCAAGTCGACTAATCCTGTGTCCTGAAACAGACCAACTCTCTGTTTGTGTATTAGTCGACCAACAGTCAACTATAGTCGACTAATACATTTCTAGTCGACTAACCCTTGTCCCCAAGTCGACTAATAACTGGTCAAGTCGACTATCAAGTAGTTGCAGTCGACTTGAAGTAGTTATTCTGAAACTGTTCTTCCAACGGCCACTGACCTAGTCGACTAATAGCTAAACCTAGTCGACTAATAGAAGGAATTTTGCCTAGTCTAGTCGACTAACTCTATGGGCAAGTCGACTATAGGCAGTTTCTGACTGTTGGACAGTTTTCGTTATCTGGTCTTTTGTGCAACGAATTCCAACGTTCCTTGATTCAAATTGCACCTATAACTCCCTAACTAACCCTAGTCTTCAGCTATAAATAGGGAAGTTATACCAAAGGCCAATTACTAAGAGATTTTATCAGTTTTCCAAAGCCAAAAATCTGCAAACCTGAAAACTATTTTTCCCACTTCAGTTCTTCACCAAAAGACATTTCCATTGTGAAGATTCTCTGAAGTTCTTGTTTCCTATACTGAACCTTGTCCACATACACATTCAGTACCAAGGCTATAGGAAAAGTATTGTAATTCTCAAAGCAAATCATTGTACACAGGAGGCTTCTTGGTTGTAGAGGCAGTTGTACAAGGTGAAGGTATTCTCTTAGTGGAAGAGAAGGTGTTCTCTTGGATGTAGAGAAGGTGTACACATTTGGCGAAGGGGATTTGTCAAGTGGTGTACATGGTGTATTGATTTTGGGTTGCAAAATCAAGGTTAAAGGAAAATCTCAAGCGGGTGGCTTGGGAACTGGATGTAGGTCACAAAGACCGAACCAGGATAAATCTCTCTTGTTTGCGTTTGTGCATTTTCTGAGATTTGATTTCCTTTTTGCAAGTTACTTCTTTGATTAACGATTAATCCTTCTTGTTTAGTTTGTGTTGACTTGTGTTTTAGATCGATTGTTGCCAACAGAGATATTTCCGCAATTTGTCATCATCTCACGATCCTACATTTGGTATCAGAGCAAGATCCTACAAATGGGGCCGACGTTGCCAGCTTCTTTACAGAGGAAGGATTAAATATATGGGAGGTGGGTGAGTCTTGTCTTATATATTCTTGTATTCATCTTATGTATCGATATTTTATTAATTTTTTCATTTTATAATTTTTTTAAGTTACAATAGGCTTTGCAAACTAAAAATAAGTTTTTTCATTTTTTTATTCTTTATGTTCCAATTCTCAATTACATTGGTGGGTATCAAGATAAGAATCTGTTGGCCCAAGGTTACAATCACCCTGTTTAGTGTCTTTTGATGATTACAAAACATATTAGTTATTTGTACTAATAATGTTTGTTGTTTAAGTGTGTTTCAGGGTTCTAACTCAACTAGAAGGTTTATACCCTAAAAGAAAGTGTTTTGGACTCAAGTCAACTCAAATTGGGCTCAAGAATCAAGCTTTGAAGATCATATGGTGAAAAGCCCTCTTGAAGCACTGTTGTACTTAGAACAAATGTAAGAATTAGATTGTTAAAGTTTGAGTTTTGGAAATTGGCTCTAGGATACACACACACGTTTTTGTATTCAAGTTTTCATGGTTAAAACTTTTGTTTCATGCCTTAGTATATATATACATGACCCTAAATTTTACAAATATAGATATCATGTTTAGATCATGTATGTATACCCTTTCCAGCATGTTACTTAGCTTTCCCTACTTCAAAACAATTTTTACAAATTTTCCAAGTTCATAATCCTGCTGTTTTTCCTGTTTCAGGCTGACCGGCCGACCGGCACGGTCGACCGGCGCCAGTGCTAGGACGTGCACGTTTGTGCACTCTGTCGGCCGACCGCCCGGGTCGACCGACTGTAAGCAGTTGCTCTCGGGTTTTCTGGGTCGACCGCCCCGGTCGACCGCCCGAAGACCCGAGCCAACGGCTCTTTGCCAGCTGAGCTGGCGGTCGACCGGCCCGGTCGACCGCCAAGCCTGCAACAGCCCAACGGCTCTTTCCTCTTTTGTGCAATTCTGAAATCTGTTTTCCAGACTGCTTTTTGGCAGACTTTTTCAGGTTTTTCAGATCTTTTTCAGAGCAAATAAGATCTAAATAAACTATTTTAAACCTATTTCTCTCCCTATAAATAGAGGAGAAGACTCTCTTGCAAAATACCAAGAAAAATTCTCAAGTTTTCAAAGTTTTCAAAGAGAAAAGAAAAGTGTTAAGCTCTCCATTTCCAACTCTTTCTTGAGCTAGTTTTTCAGTTGTGTTCCCTAGCAAAAATCATCTCTACAACTGAGTTTTTCTCACTACACTTCATAGAGCCAAAAATCCCTTACTCATTCTATAAGGAAGTTGTAAAAGAGTGAGACATTGTAAAGAGTTTAGTGATCTTGTTGTGATCACTTTGGTTACTTGTTCTTCTTCTTGTTCTTGTGGAGACACCTCTTCGGTAGAGGTTATTGTACTTGGTGGAGCTCGGTGCTCGGGTCTTTAGTAGACCATTGTAATCGTCCTCGGTGGATAGTGGAAACCCTTCACGGAGGTGAAGGCGGGGAGTAGAGCGGTGGCTCGAACCTCGAAACAAATATCTTGTGTTTGTGATTGCCTTTGTGTCATTTTGCTTTAAATTTCTCTTGCTCTCTATTGCTTTTAATTACTTGCTTGAGATCTAATATTCTTTCCTTGTGTTATTTCTTGTGATACTTGTGATATATCTTGTGTGCATTTCATCATTACATTTTATTCATTACTTGTTCGATCAATTCTCATACAATAAGGTTGCATTGCGCACCTCTAACCCATTCAAGGGGAATTGGGAGGAAGGAGTTCAGAACCTCTCACGGGGTATTCGGCTCTTAATCTTGTTTTGAGAGATCGTTGCATCATTCATCCATCTTAGTTTTAAAAAGATTGTTAGATTAGCAATTACACCTATTCATCTCCCCTCTAGGTATTTTTCAATTGGTATCAGAGCTTGGACTCTAGGCTCTTGGCTTAACAACCTTAGAGAGATCCTAATTTTGCCAATCACTTTATTCATTCTTCATACACTCTCACTTAGTAAAAATGGCCGATGGAATTAAGACCCCTCCTAAGTTTGATGGACTTAACTTTCTCATATGGAAAGTTAAGATGACCGTTTTCTTGCAATCTCTAGGTAGTCGAGTTGCAAAGGCCGTGACCAAACCCTTTAGTGCACCCCCGGTGATGAATCTACTTGGTCCGAAATTGAGACTAAGGAGTTTGATGCCAATGCTAGGGCTCATTATGCACTACTTCAAGCCATTAATGATGATGACATAGCTAGAGTTATTCATTGCAAGTCCGCATATGAAATTTGGACACATTTGCTAGTTACACATGAAGGGACCTCACAAGTGAAGAGGGCTAAGATTGACCTTCTTCGGTCCCAATATGAAAATTTTTGCATGCAAGAAAATGAAACCATAGATGATATGGTTACAAAATTTACTAAGATTACTAATGGACTTTCTTCTCTAGGTGATGCCATCGACAACGATCAAAGAGTTAGAAAGATCATCCGGGCTCTTCCTCCTTCATGGGAAGTAAAAGCAACAACCTTGAAGGAACTCAATGACAAGGAGGAGATGGAGCTAATTGGTCTCATTGGGAACCTCAAAACTCATGAGATGGAAAGAAAGGCAAGGAAGACATGGCTCCTTCCAAGAAAAAGACTATAGCCTTCAAAAGTCAATCCACACACTCCGACGAAGACGATGAAGAAGAAGATGACGAAGAGCTCTCACTTCTTGTGAAGAACGTCCGGAGGATGTACAACAAGGCTAAATTTCAAGGAAGAAGGAGATGGCAAGGAGGCAAAGAAGAAAGAAAGATAATTTGCTTCAATTGCCAAAGACCGGGACACATTGTTGCGGAGTGCCCGGATAAAGTAAAGCCCTATACCTCAAAGAAACCCTACAAGAAGAAGGCAATGAAAGCTACATGGGATTCCGAGAGCGAATCCGAGGAGGAGATTGATACCGGCAACATGTGCTTCATGGCAAATGAGAGCACAAGCAAGGTAACCCCTTCCACTTCTCTTAATGATGAACTTTCCATGAATGAATTAGGAGAAGCATTTGTAGAACTTTCACATAACTATGACTCTCTTAAGAAAAAGTATCTAAAAATGAAAAAGGAAAATGAATCTCTTAATCATCAAGTCTTTACTATTTCTAAAGAAAAAGATGAATTACTTTCCACTCTTGTTTCCACCCAAAAAGATTTTGACAAGTATAAGATTTCTTGTAAAGGCAAGTCCCCACAAATTGATTCTAATGAGATTACTATGCTTAAAGAAAGAATAGACTTATTGGGAATTATTTTAAAAAATTGTGAGTTTGATAAGAAGAAGCTAGAGGCCATGTTTCCTAAGAAACAAGCCCCTAAGAAAATGTTCACCATGCTCATGCTCATGTTCATACCACACAACCTTTACATCGTGGCAAACCCCCAAAGCATGCTCACACTTCACACACACATCATGCATTCATGTATGGAAGAGTGTTCTCATGTTCACATTGTGGGCGGAAAGGACACTTAGCCAATTTTTGCTATGATAGACTAAGTGCATCTTTTCATAATGTTTGGGTTCGAAACACTAACTTTCAAGGACCCAAGAAAGTTTGGGTACCAAAGTCAACATTTTGTTAAATGATATAGGTACCTTCTAAAGCCCAACGACGTAGAGGATTGTGGTATCTTGATAGTGGTTGCTCAAGGCACATGACTTGGGACATCAACAACTTTGCAACCCTATCAAGATACCATGAAGGTGGCACCGTCACCTTCGGAGATGATGCCAAGGGTAAAATCATCGATATTGGGAATGTAAAACTCGGCACATCCCCTTTAATTGAGAATGTAGTTTTAGTTGATGGACTCAAGCATAACCTCTTGAGTGTTAGTCAACTTTGTGATAAAGGTTTTGGTGTTGTTTTTGATAATGTAGTTTGTAAAGTAATTGATAGAATTTCTAATACTTGTGTATTTTTCGGTTTTCGTGAAAGTAATATTTATATGATAGATATGTCTAATATGACTTGTAATATTACTTGTTTAAAAGCCCTCGATGATGACTCTTGGTTGTGGCATAGAAGATTAGGCCATATTTCATTTGACCATATATCTAGGTTAAACACAAAGGAAATGGTGAAAGGTATTCCTTGTTTGAGTTTTGAAAAGGACCGGTTTGTGACGCATGTCAATTTGGGAAACAAACTAAGTCTTCTTTCAAGTCAATTAAGGATATCATGACATCACGTCCTTTGGAGTTAATCCATATGGATCTATTTGGCCCTACACAAACCAAAAGTCTAAGTGGGAATAGATTTGCATTTGTTTTGGTTGATGACTTTTCACGATTTACTTGGGTTTTCTTTCTTGAACACAAAAATCAAGCCTTTTCACATTTTCAAGCCTTTAAGAAAAGAGTTGAAAAAGAAAAAGATGTTTCGATTTTAAGAATAAGAAGTGATAGAGGAGGTGAGTTCATTAACCTACCCTTTACCACTTTTTGTGAAGAACATGGAATTAAGCATGAACTTTCTTGTCCTAGAACTCCACAACAAAATGGAGTAGTTGAACGGAAAAATCAAACTTTACAAGAGATGGCTAGGACAATGCTAAGTGAATATGGTCTACCACATTATTTGTGGGCCGAGGCCGTTAATACATCATGCTATATATCAAATCGTGTTTTCTTGTGTAAAAATACTTCAAAAACTTCTTTTGAAATGTACTTTTCTAGAAAACCAAATGTTTCATATTTCAAGGTTTTTGGATGTAAATGTTTTGTTTTAAATACCAAAGATAATTTAGGAAAATTTGATGCTAAAGCTTATGAGGCAATTTTTGTTGGTTATTCTAATACAAGTAAGGCTTATAGAATCTTCAATAAATTATCTTTGACTATTGAGGAATCTATACATGTTAAGTTTGAAGAATCTAACTTGTTTGTTAAGAATGTTGTAGAAATAGATGCTTTAGATGAAGGCTTGGAGAAAGTGACCTTGGAGGATACTATTACTATGGGAGACAAGCCAAAGGATGATGAAGGAAGTGAAGCTAAAGTAGAAGAGGCTCAGGGAAATAAAAATCAAGCAAATGAAGTGGAGCCTACTCAACAACTTCTAAAGGGTTGGAGATACAATCCTCATCATCCCAAGGACCTCGTCATAGGTGAAGTATCAAAAGGGATAACCACTCGCTCTAAACTTCATGATTATTGTGGTCATTATGCATTCATTTCTCATGTTGAACCCAAGAACGTCCTCGAAGCCGAGGCCGATTCATATTGGTTGCTAGCTATACAAGAGGAACTCAATCAATTTGAGCGCAACCAAGTTTGGCACCTTGTTCCTAGGCCCCACGATAGACCAACAATTGGTACTAAGTGGATCTTTAAGAACAAGTTGGATGAATCGGGTAACGTTGTTAGGAATAAAGCTAGGTTAGTTGCCCAAGGTTACACTCAAATCGAAGGAATCGATTTTGAAGAAACCTTTGCACCCGTAGCACGGCTTGAAGCCATACGGATGACACTAACATTTGTCTCATATAAAGATTTTAAATTATTTCAAATAGATGTTAAAAGTGCTTTTCTAAATGGTTTTATTGAAGAGGAAGTGTATGTTGAACAACCCCCGGGTTTGTTGATCCTACACATCCGGATTTTGTGTTAAATTAGATAAGCTCTTTATGGTTTAAAACAAGCTCCTAGGGCTTGGTATGAAAGACTTCTTCATTTTAATTTCAAATGGTTTTAAGAAAGGAAAAATTGACACAACATTGTTTACAAAACATGTAGAAAATAATATTCTTATTGTGCAAATTTATGTAGATGATATTATTTTTGGTTCTACTAATGAATCTCTTTGCCAAGCTTTTGAATCATGCATGAAGGAAGAATTTGAAATGTCTATGATGGGGGAACTCAACTATTTCCTTGGACTCCAAATCAAGCAAAGGAAGGATGGGATCTTCATCAATCAAGCCAAGTACACAAAGGAATTAATCAAAAGGTTCGGGCTTGAAGGATCTAAAGTAAACAAAACTCCCATGGCAACAACTACCAAGCTTGACAAGGATGAACAAGGAAAAAGTGTAGACATTAAGCTTTATCGTAGCATGATTGGTAGTTTATTATATTTGACGGCTAGTAGGCCGGATATTATGTTTTCCGTTTGTCTTTGTGCACGTTTTCAATCTTGTCCTAAAGAATCTCATATAATTGCGGTTAAACGCATAATTAGATACCTTAAGGGCACTATTGAAATGGGTTTGTGGTATCCGAAAACCGGCCAATTTTCAATGACGAGTTTTTCGGATGCCGACTATGCGGGTTGTAGGGTAGATAGGAAGAGTACAAGTGGAACATGTCAATTCTTAGGTAATTGTCTTGTATCTTGGTCTTCCAAAAAGCAAAATTCGGTAGCCCTTTCAACCGCCGAGGCGGAGTATGTTGTGGCCGGAGCTTGTTGTGCACAAGTTCTTTGGATGAAACATACTCTCCTTGACTATGATTTACACTTTAATCATGTTAAAATATTTTGTGATAATACTAGTACTATTCACATGACAAAGAATGCAAATCAACATAGTAAAACCAAACACATTGACATTAGGTATCACTTTCTTAGAGATCATTATGAGAAAGGTGATATTGATATTGATTATGTTTCTACCGATTTTCAACTTGCCGATATTTTTACTAAACCATTAGATTATGCTAGATTCTCTTTTATTTGTGGTGAGTTGAATGTTTGCATTATGGATTCTTAAAAAAAAAAAAAATTTCTTTTGTTTTTGTTTTGTTTAACCCTTTTTGATGTATGATAAAAAGGGGGAGAAAAAGTATAAGTTTGTTTGTTGTTTTGTTGATGTATTATGTATTTGAGTTTTTGACAAAACTATGTGTTTCCAATGCCTTATGTATTTAGCTTTTCATAGCATTATTGATACATAGCATTATTTGAGGGGAGCTTTCCAAGCTCTTCTTCTATTTTTGTTTAAATAACCTATATGTTTTGTCATCATCAAAAAGGGGGAGATTGTTGGCCCAAGGTTACAATCACCCGTGTTTAGTGTGTTTTGATGATTACAAAACATATTAGTTATTTGTACTAATAATGTTTGTTGTTTAAGTGTGTTTCAGGGTTCTAACTCAACTAGAAGGTTTATACCCTAAAAGAAAGTGTTTTGGACTCAAGTCAACTCAAATTGGGCTCAAGAATCAAGCTTTGAAGATCATATGGTGAAAACCCCTCTTGAAGCACTTGTAGTACTTAGAACAAATGTAAGAATTAGATTGTTAAAGTTTGAGTTTTGGAAATTGGCTCTAGGATACACACACACGTTTTTGTATTCAAGTTTTCATGGTTAAAACTTTTGTTTCATGCCTTAGTATATATATACATGACCCTAAATTTTACAAATATAGATATCATGTTTAGATCATGTATGTATACCCTTTCCAGCATGTTACTTAGCTTTCCCTACTTCAAAACAATTTTTACAAAATTTTCCAAGTTCATAATCCTGCTGTTTTTCCTGTTTCAGGCTGACCGGCCGACCGGCACGGTCGACCGGCGCCAGTGCCAGGACGTGCATGTTTGTGCACTCTGTCGGCCGACCGCCCGGTCGACTGACTGTAAGCAGTTGCTCTCGGGTTTTCTGGGTCGACCGCCCCGGTCGACCGCCCGAAGACCGAGCCAACGGCTCTTTGCCAGCTGAGCTGGCGGTCGACCGGCCCGGTCGACCGCCAAGCCTGCAACAGCCCAACGGCTCTTTCCTCTTTTGTGCAATTCTGAAATCTGTTTTCCAGACTGCTTTTTGGCAGACCTTTTCAGGGTTTTCCAGATCTTTTTCAGAGCAAATAAGGTCTAAATAAACTGTTTTAAACCTATTTCTCTCCCTATAAATAGAGGAGAAGACTCTCTTGCAAAATACCAAGAAAAATTCTCAAGTTTTCAAAGTTTTCAAAGAGAAAAGAAAAGTGTTTAAGCTCTCCATTTCCAACTCTTTCTTGAGCTAGTTTTTCAGTTGTGTTCCCTAGCAAAAATCATCTCTACAACTGAGTTTTTCTCACTACACTTCATAGAGCCAAAAATCCCTTACTCATTCTATAAGGAAGTTGTAAAAGAGTGAGACATTGTAAAGAGTTTAGTGATCTTGTTGTGATCACTTTGGTTACTTGTTCTTCTTCTTGTTCTTGTGGAGACACCTCTTCGGTAGAGGTTATTGTACTTGGTGGAGCTCAGTGCTTGGGTCTTCGGTAGACCATTGTAATCGTCCTCGGTGGATGGTGGAAACCCTTCACGGAGGTGAAGGCGGGGAGTAGAGTGGTGGCTCGAACCTCGAAACAAATATCTTGTGTTTGCGATTGCCTTTGTGTCATTTTGCTTTAAATTTCTCTTACTCTCTATTGCTTTTAATTACTTGCTTGAGATCTAATATTCTTTCCTTGTGTTATTGCTTGTGATACTTGTGATATATCTTGTGTGCATTTCGTCATTGCATTTTATTCATTACTTGTTCGATCAATTCTCATACAACAAGGTTGCATTGCGCACCTCTAACCCATTCAAGGGGAATTGGGAGGAAGGAGTTCAGAACCTCTCACGGGGTATTCGGCTCTTAGTCTTGTTTTGAGAGATCGTTGCATCATTCATCCATCTTAGTTTTAAAAAGATTGTTAGATTAGCAATTACACCTATTCACCCCCCCTCTAGGTGTTTTTCAGAATCTTCGTAAATTAGGCTATCTTTGTCTTCTTTGGCTGATCCCCATTTTTTTTGTTTAGCCTTCTTCATTCGTAAGTTTCTTCTACATCGCTTTCTTCCTTTCTTTCTCCCCTTTCTCTTATTTCTGATGTTTCTTTCAGTTTTCTTAGTGATAATAGGTGATGATATTTTGCCTAAATTGTTGACACAGGTGATAAATAAGATAATACTAAAGATTCAGACATAGAATTTCTCAACTCTGACACAAAGTACTTATTAAATCGAATTGAATGATTTTGTAGTATCCAGAATAATCCTAATCCAACCTTTCATGAATAAAACGTGATCAATTAACCAACCAATAAAACTACTTGTTACAAATAACATCTTATTATTGCATCGAAACATATAAATGCTGACTAATCTGGCAAATATTGAACTGTTGGCACAAAGGCCCATCACTCTAGTTTTGATGATGATTAACTCGTGTAGTTATAGTTTACTAATGATCTTGTATTTATTTAGTCTCAGATAATTGATCAAGATATTAGTAGGTGTTTAGCTTCAACAAAGGAGTTTTGGAGATAAAACATGTAGATTCAAGAGCTCGCGCGTCAAGATCGCATCTAGCAGTCGGTTGGAGTCAAGCTCGTTGGATCGCGTTTGGATCGAGTCGACTTGGAGAAGGAGTTCTACAAGAAGATCTCGGTGTGTTTAGTTTAGTTTATATTTAGATCTTGTGTAAAGGTAGATAGTGTTGATATGCTCAAGTTTACACACACTCAAGTTTCAACATGTTGGTTTTTAGTTTAACCGGATTTTGGATTTCAAGTTTATATACATATATGGTTTTCATGTATAGATAGAATCAAAACAAGTTTACATGGTTTAATGTATATTAGATTTCATCTATATACATATATGTTTCATATATTTAGAAAAACTTATTTTGATGATCCTATTCATGTATTTAGAGTTTTGTATTTAACAAAACTTATTTTTGGATTTCAAGTCAAAAACATAGATATATATATATATATCTTACATTTGTACTGGATTCTATCCAAATACAATATGCTTCAAAAAGAATTTAAATATCTTGTTTTTGTATTTATACAAGTTTGAGAAAAATCGGATTTCCATTTCAAAGTTTGGTTTTTGAAAATTACCGATTTTGTGTTTAAGCCTAATTTCAATATCACAAAAATAGTTCAAATAGTTTGTAATATGTGTTAATTTTTGGTCACACATATTTGTTATTCAAAAATCGTACAAGAACATATTTTTGTGAAATTTATATCTATTTTATGGGATTTAATTGGTATTAAAATAACTAATTTTTAAGTCCTAAAATGTCCAGCCAGATCCACTGGCGGTCGACCGTCCGGTCGACCGGACCAGGGGTCGGTCGACCGGACCGGCCGACCGATGTGCACGAGAATGTGCACATGGCGAGCCAAAGAAGGCCGGTCAACGACTGAAAGCACCCACTCTCGGGTACTAGCCGGTCGACCGGGCGGTTGACCGACAGGCTTAGCCCGGTCGACTGGGCGGTCGACCGGAGGCTCAACGGTCAGAAAAATGACCGTTGTCCGGTAGACCTGGCGGTCGACCGGAAGGGTATTCTGGACATTCCTGGCTACAACGGCTACATTTTTGAGAGGGTTATAAATACCCATCTCTTGGACTGTTTTTAACAAAGATTTTGAGAGCAATTTTTCCCATCTTTACAAGTGTTTTAGTAGCAAGTTTTTAAAGAGTTTTTGTGCCAAAAAGACTTAGCTTTATTTGTTTTTAAGGGTTGAAAAAATCAAAAGAAAAGAGAGTCTTTGGGAAATTGGTTTTGATCTTCATTTCTATTTTATCCTAGAAGTTTTCCCAAGTATTTTTCTTTATGATTTATTTTTCAAACGCCTTGTTTTCTCACACTTAAGGTATCATAACTATCCTATTTATAGGATCTTATTTTTGTGAGAAAAATTGGTTTGTGGTTTATTGAGACCACCAAGTGTTGTAATTTTCTTTGCTTTGAGTTTGTGTTCATCCCTCTTGTGTAGAGGTGATTGTGGTTGTTTGACTAAGTGCCTTATCCCTCTAAGTGTAGAGGTGATTGTTATTTAGCTTAGTGTCTTATCCCTCTTGTGTGAGGTGATAGTTGTTGTGCCTTGCCTCTTGCGTAGAGGTGGCGTTGTTGGAGAGAGGAGTTAAGCGCTCCTAGTTTGTAATCACCAAATCCTCAGTGGAGGTTCCCTGTGTGGACATATAGTGAAAATCCTTCTGTGTGAAGGCGGGGACGTAGAGCAGTGGCTCGAACCTCGAAACATATCTCGTTGTTTGCGATTGATCCACTATATCTAAACTATTTCTCTTATATCTTGCATTGATTTAGATTGTTCATATCACTTATATGCTTGGTATTGTTTGTGTGCACATACTAGTATTGAATCAGAGAGCTTCATATAGCACCTCAACTCTTATTTAGAGGAATCTAGAGGAGATAATCCAGAGCCCGTCACTGGGAATTCGACTATACTCTTTAGTTACACTTAGTGTGTTGCAATTAGTTTTTAATTCTGTATCATTTGTCATTAGATTAGCCATATACCTATTCACCCCCCTCTAGGTATATTATCAATTGGTTTCAGAGCCTACGCTCCTGATATTAGATTCAACACCTAGGAGTGAGATCTTGGTTAGCTAATCTAGTATTGCATTTGCACACATATAGTTTATATACTCATGGCTTTCATGACCCTCCCATGTATGATGCTTCCAACATTGATATTTAGAAAGTTAAGATGTCCATGTACCTTAAAACCCTAAGAATGCATGTTTACCTTGCTACTACCAAAAAATCTTATCTTGATAATAACAAGCATATAGAAGACAATACACAAGCCTTAGGGGCACTTAGGCACACTCTTAGTAAAGATTATCTTATGACTGTTTCTCATTGTGATTTCGCTTTGTAGTGTGGAATACTTTGACATCTCTCAAGCTACAAACGACAATCATTGTGGAGAAAGAATCTAGTTGAGAAGAGTCTGATGAAGCGTGCTATATGGTCCAAGGGAATGACTCCCTTGAGGTACATTCGAAAACTCAACTAGATGATTGTGCTAGTTCTTCAGGTGATGATATTATTGGATGCTGATGCTTTAAATGAAGAACTATCTATTGTTTGTGAAACTTTGCTAGCAAAGTACAACGTTTTGAAAAAGAAACGCTTTAAATTAAAATAAGAAAAAAAAAATTTATTTTCAAAATTTGATTTGGCTTTACAAGAGAGGGATGCGATTTCAAGTGAAAGTGACTCATTGAAATCTCAACTTGACCTAGCCTTAAAGGAAAATGAAATTCTAAAGAGTAAAAATGATTCTGATGATGTTTTGAAGAAAAATGAGGCTTTGTCTTCAAAACTTAAAATTGCTTTAAAAGAGAATGATTCATTTAAAAATAAAATTATTTTAATTTCAAAGAATTGAATTTAGTTTCAAAGGAAAACTCTTCTTTGAAAAATGATTTTGATACTCATGTTGTCATGTCCCTATTGCTTCTTCTTCCATTGATAAACATGTTGGTTGCTTCACTTTGTCTTCAAGTATTAAAAATGATATATGTATGTTAAAGAAAAGTGTTGATTGTTTGGGCTCCACTTTGAGCCAATGTGCCATGAACCACACACGTTTGGAATCCATGTTTTGTAAGAAACATGCTCCTCATATGCATGCACACCATTTACGGCATACACATGCTTCACATGTTCACACACATGACACTATGTATGCTCATGTGTACACTTGTACACATTGTGGACATAAGGGTCACCTTACAAGATTTTGTTATGATAAGATTAACAATTCAAATTTTGAGGAAGGTGCTAACCCCCATGGACTCAATAAGGTATGGGTATCAAAATTCACCCATATTTTATTTGATATAGGTGTGGGCTCTCACATGAGGTGAGGGTATTGGTGCTTTGATGGTGGATGCGTTTGAGCTTGATGGACACTACATTGGATGAATCACCTTCAAGGAAAGTTTGGTGGGAGGACCACCATGGTTTGAAGATCTAGAGATTATCCTGAATGGTTTTAGTAACTATCTCTAACTCCCATTTAGTTTACATGCTTTCATATTATTGATTTTAGCATGTTTTGATTTTTCATGATTATTATGCTAAATGCCATGTTAATTAGACTTGTGATATACATATATAGTATTTGAGATACACCCATGTTTATATGAACTTATATTTTTGCGTTCTCACTTTAGTTTAACTATTATGTATATCCTAGTTCTAAATTATATGTATTTAATCTAATGGTCATAGTTGTTTATAGTTTTGCAATTCATATTTTGAATACTTATTTAGATGTAATTTTATTAAAACTTGTGTTTATACTTGTACACCTAGTGAGTCACGTTTGATTATTGTATGTTTGTGCTTAATTGCTCATTTGTACTCATTAGATGTACTTATATAACCTAATTTTGATGATTCTTACATTTTAACTTGTATTTTCTATTTTTATACATGTTTTTATAAAAATATGTTTAGCTTCATATATATGTTAATTTTGTCTAAAACTATTAGATATACTGTATACCCTTGAGTTACTTACCTTCATGCAAATTTTTTTTTGACTCGCTTATGTTTTGGATATAAATGTATACTTTTAGTTTCAAGAAAACATATATATACCTTGATGCTTGTTGAGTTTTAGTTTTGATGATTATCTTGTTTTAGATAAAAGAATTTTCATATGAACTTCAATGTTATATTTTCATGATTGTGTTGATTACATAATTCTTACACTCTATATTTATTATTTACTTATAGATTTTGTTTTCATGAGCTTTATATGAGCTTTATTACTTTTTGAATGTCAATTATCATTTTCATGTTTTCATAAATATATTCTTATTTTATTTCTTACGTGAAGGACTTCGTACTAGTTACAAGATTATCATAAAACTAGTTGCGTAATTCTTTATTTTGAAGAATTTTCAAATTATATTAAAATTATTTTTAAGCTCATATTTTTGAAAACCCCTTCTTTCCAAGGGCGGCTGGATGGGCGACCATACCTTGTATGCTCAAAATTAAAAATCTTTTAAATATGTGCATGAATAGGATGGTAGTTATGAGTTATACACATGATCTTCATGTCACTCTATTTTGTATACTCATATAAGTTTTCCTATATATGTATGCTTCAAATTCAAGTAGTATCAATTTCAATTGGTATTTCCATTTTCATACATATATATGCTTTGATTGTGTCAATATATTTCAATTGGTATCAAAAAAAATTTAAGTATGAGATATACATGATTTTTAAAATGAAAATTCATTTTGTATACTCATGGTTTTTCTTGCTAAGCTTGATTTAGTCCTTAATGTCAATTATTTTTCAATTGATATCTTATACAAGTTTATGTATTGTTTTTATTAGTATTTCATAAAGGGGGAGAAATATTCGTGTTTTATCTTTCAATCGGTTTTATTTTCTATTGGTATCTTACTCCCATTCTTTATAATGAAAAATACTTTGTTTTGTTATATGCTAACATTTTCAATATTGGTATCAATAATCTTAAATTGGTATTATTCTCAATTTGGTATCCTTATTGCAAAATGAGTTGTGTTTACTCAAAAAATTGGTCTTTACTTTCAATTGGTATCAAAATTTATAATATATTTCAATTGGTATCAAAAACGTACAATGTTTCATTTTCAATTGGTATCAAAAATTTACAAGATATTTTCAATTGGTATCATAAATTTGTTTTAAAGAGGTTTCATAATGTTTTGATATATATTGCTTATATGCAAGGGAAGCTTAACATCTTTTCTATATATAGATTTATATTGAGTGTATCTCATATTGCGGAGCTTGACCTCTCTTCTTTTGTGATACACGTGTGTAGGGGGAGCTTAACATCTCTGCTTATACATTGTATATTATGCTTTATGTGGTTAGAGTCTAGTCATCTCTTTTCATATAATGCATGTATGTAGGGGGAGTTAACTTTACATCTCTCCTCTTCATGAATGTATATCGCATATATATCTTTATTGCTTATTTTCCTTCGCCCCTTTGTTGATGAATTGACAAAAAGAGAGAGAAGAATTCGGAGAGTTTTATATGCATGTTTATCTTGTTTACGCATATATGTTATGTTTAGTTTATGCATTTCATTGAATATCCATTTGTTTATTGCTATGCATGAGTTAAGGGGGAGCTTCTATGAAGCTTATCTTTAATCTATGCATATATAACTCTATGAGCTTTGTCATTATCAAAAAGGGAAAATTGTTGGCCAAAAGGCCCATCACTCTAGTTTTGATGATGATTAACTCATGTAGTTATAGTTTTCTAATGATCTTGTTATTTAGTCTCAGATAATTGATCAAGATATTAGCAAGTATTTAACTTCAACAAAGGAGTTTTGGAGCAACACATGTAGATTCAAGAGCTCGCGCGTCAAGATCGCATCTAGCACTCGGTTGGAGTTTAGCTCATTAGATCGCGTTTGAATCGAATCGACTTGGAGAAGGAGTTCTACAAGAAGATCTCGGTTTGTTTAGTTTACTTTATGTTTAGATCTTCTATACAGATAAATAGTGTTGATATGCTCAAGTTCACACACACTCAGGTTTCAATATGTTTGGTTTTTAGTTTAATCTGATTTTGGATTTCAAGTTTATATACGTATATGGTTTTCATGAATAGATAGAATCAAAATAAGTTTACATGGTTAATGTATATTACATTTCATCTATATACATATTTGCTTCATATATTTAGAAAAACTTATTTTGATGATCCTATTTATGTGTTTAGAGTTTTGTATTTAACAAAACTTATTTTTGGATTTCAAATCAAAAATATAGATATATATCTTACATGTGTACTGGATTCTATCCATATACAATATGCTTCGAAAAGAGTTTAAATATCTTATTTTTGTATTATACAAGTTTGAGAAAAATCGGATTTCCATTTCAAAGTTTGGTTTTTGGAAAATACTGATTTTGTATTTAAGCGTAATTTCAATATCACAAAAATGGTTCAAATAGTTTGTAATATGTGTTGATTTTTGATCACACATATATGTTATTCAAAGATCTTACTAGAACATATTTTTGTGGAATTTATATGTATTTTATGGATTTAATTGGTACTAAAATAACTAATTTTAAGTCCTAAAATTTCCAGCCAGATCCATTGGCGGTCGACCGTCTGGTCGACCGGACCAGGGGTCAGTCGATTGGACCAGTTGACCAATGTGCACGAGAACGTGGACATGGCCAGCCATAGAAGGGCGGTCGACCGACTGAAAGCACCCAACTCTCGGGTGCTGGCCGGTCGACCGGGCGGTCGACCGACAGGCTTGGCCCGGTCGACCGGAGGCTCAACGGTCAGAAAAATAACCGCTGGCCGGTTGATCGGGCGGTAGACCGGAAGGGTATTCTGGACATCCCTGGCTGCAACGGCTACATTTTTGAGAGGGTTATAAATACCCATCTCTTGGGCTGTTTGTAACAAGGATTTTGAGAGCAATTTTTGCCATCTTTACAAGTGTTTTAGCAGTAAGTTTTTATAGAGTTTTTGTGCAAAAAGATTTATCTTTATTTGTTTTCAAGGGTTGAAAAAATCAAAGAAAAGAGAGTCTTTGGGAAATTGGTTTTGATTTTCATTTCTATTTTATCCTAGAAGTTTTCCCGAGTATTTTTCTTTATGATTTATTTTCCAAACACCTTGTTTTCTTACACTTGAGCTATCATATCTATCCTATTTATAAGATCTTATTTTTGTGAGAAAAATTGGTTTGTGATTATTGAGACCACCAAGTATTGTAATCTTCTTTGTTTTGTTTTGTGTTCATCCCTCTTGTGTAGAGGTGATTGTGGTTGTTTGGCTAAGTGCCTTATCCCTCTAAGTGTAGAGGTGATTATTGTTTGACTTAGTGTCTTATCCTCTTGTGTGAGGTGATAGTTATTGTGCCTTACCTCTTGTGTGAGGTGATAGTTGTTGTGCCTTGCCTCTTGTGTAGAGGTGGTGTTGTTGGAGAGAGGAGTTAAGTGCTCTTACTTTGTAATTGTCAAATCCTCAGTGGAGGTTCCCTGTGTGGGAGGTCCTGTGTGGACATATAGCGGAAATCCTTCTGTGTGAAGGTGGGGACGTAGAGCAGTGGGTTGAATCTCGAAACATATCTTATTGTTTCTGATTTATCCACTATCTCTAAACTTTCTCTCTTATATCTTGCATTGATTCATATTGTTCATATCACATATGCTTGATATTGTTTGTGTGCACATACTAGTGTTGAACCAAGAGAGTTTCATATAGCATCTCAACTCTTATTAGAGGAATCTAGAGGAGATAGTCCAGAGCCCGTCACCGGGAATTCAGCTACACTCTTTGGTTACATTAGTGTATTGCAATTAGTTTCTAATTGGGCATCATTTGCCATTAGATTAGCCATACACCTATTCACCCTCCCTCTAGGTGTATTTTCATGAACTTGGTATAATGAAATAGTTGAATAATTGAAAAATTAAAATTTTAAGAATACACATTGAATGCAGAGATTACATATTGAATTTTTGGTAGTTGATCTAATAAAAAAATTGTGATTGTTCCAGAAGAAATGAAACAAAAGATATGGTAGAACTAGGATAATTATTGTATGAGGTCTACCAATGTTACATGTATGAACATCATAAGCTGCCCCGTAATAAAATCAGTTGTTACTGATACCTTCTTCTCGGTTCCTTCCATAACCCGAGCTCGGAGAAGGAAAAGATAAGAGGGCCCTACGGAGAATGTGATAAGAAATCCATAATAGAGTCTTATCACAATGATCAAATTTATTATTTTCATGCATAAGAATAATAGATTACCTAGTAGAAAAGATTTCAAATTTGATTAGCTTGAAGATCAAGGAGGATATCACAAAATCCAACGCTCAAATAGAAAAACTTGTAGGTTACCTAGAGGGGGGTGAATAGGTGACTAGCTAATCAAATGCACAAATAATGCGAAATTAAAAACTATTTATGCAAACTAAAACTATTTAGCTCAATACACCAAGTATAATCAAAGATTAGCCGAATTTTCAGTAAAGGGCTCTGAACTATCTCCTCAAGATTCCTCTAAATTAAGAGTTGAGGTGCCACTATGGCTCTCTTGGTTGAATACAAGTGTCAGCAAATAATCCCAAACATATATTCAATTAAGCACAAGTATATCAAGCATATAAAAATATGAACAATATAAGCATGCAAGATATAAATATAAGTGAGTGAGAGAGAGAGCGATCGCAAACATAGGAGATTTATTTCGAGGTTTGTGCACACTTACTCTACGCCCCCGCCTTAACCACTTGAAGGATTTCCACTATAACGATCCCGCAAGATCACTCGGTGCCGTAACACCTATAACGAGCTCTCTCAAGAACTCTTGGACCCACAAGTCCCTCACTTGTTCTCGCAAGAATAACACACGCAAGCACACTAGCTTACCGAGGCTGCACCTCTTACAACTTCCCAATACAAGGGGGTGGAATACTTGTGATCGCTTCTTTTGATCACAAAAATAAACTCTCTGACCACAAGAATCCTAGAGGATAAATATAACAATGGAGAGCTCAAACTTGTGTGAGAAAACTAGATGATGTTGTGGTGGAAAACTCTAGGAGTTTGCATTTGAAAACACAAGATAAAACACTATTTAAAAAATCTCCTTTTGATTTGGAAGTTTTAGCCCAAAAACATGTGGAGAAAAACTCTGAGAGAGATGAGAAATACTGGCTCAAAAACTTCTCCAAAATATTGTCCAAAACTGGCCAATGGAACCCCATTTTATAGGGTTCAGAAAACTAGCCATTGGGCTCAGTTTGCTGGCCAAAATGACCTGTCGTTTGACCGGTCAGTCGACCGGCCAACGGTCATATTTCAGACCGTTGGGGTTGCCAGTCGACCGCACCCAGGTCTTGATCTATCGGTCGACTGAGGCAAGAACCAGAGAGCTAGTTTCTCTGGTCGGTCGATCGCTCGGTCGACCGTGGCCAGTGGATCGGTCGACCGTCCGGTCGACCGCCCTTAAGCCAGGGCTTGTGCACGTTGTTTTGAACATCGATCTACCACTCGGTCGACTGACCCTGGTTCGGTCAATCGGTAAGTCGACCGCCAGAAGCCCAAAAATAAGGTTTTTAAGGATTTAAAACTTGACTTGTAAAACCCTATAAATTTTAATTAAATCTCGTAAAATCCACAAAAATAGTTTCATTGAAACACTATAAAGTACAAATATGTGTGATAAAAAATCAACACATTTTACAAACAAGTTGAATTATTTTTGTGATAAAGAAATTTAAGCTTGAAACTAAATCTGTATTTTTCAAAACCATCTTTCTAAATGAAAAACTGATTTTTCCAAACTTGTTCAAATACAAAAATAAGATATTTTTACACTTTTGAAGCATAGTGTGGATGGATATGCTCCAATACACATATAAGATGAAATATACTTGTTTTTGACAATTAAACTCAAAATAAGTTTTGATAAATACAAAACTTAAAATCATGAAGTAGAAATATCAAACTAAGTTTCTTTAAACATATGAAATATCAATGTATATGGATGAAATCCAATATACATATAAAAAATGTAAACCTGTTTTGATGAACTCTATTCATGAAACATAAATATACGTTCTTTAAAGCTCAAAACTAAAACGGTTAAAACTAAAACTGAAAATTTTCTTATGAAAACACTATATAAATTTTGTGTGTGTATAAATGAGCTTGAACAATCCACAACTAATCTATTCCTTATATTTTATTTAAAAATAAAATATTAAACTTACAAACACTTGATTCAAGTCTTGAAAATCTTCTTCTCCATCTTGACTTGATTCAAACTCGATCCATAGAGCTAGACTCCTCTTTGAGTCCTTGGTACGATCTTGAAGCGCGAGCTCTTGAATCAACATGTGATAACTTCAAAACTTGACTTCGATTCTTTTGTTGAATTTAAACACCGATTATGTTCTTGATTGAATATCTAAAACTTAATAAATACAAGATCATTAATACTATAACTACATGAGTTAATCATCATCAAAACTAGAGTGATGGGCCTTTGGGCCAACAATCTCCCCCTTTTTGATGATGACAAAACTCATAGAGTTATATATGCATAGATTAAAGATAAGCTTCATAGAAGCTCCCTTTTAACTCATGCATAGCAAAAATAATAAAGATATTCAATGAAGCACATAAACAAAATCTTAAACAAACACAAACATTTATGCGTAAACAACAAAATTAAACATGCATACATAAACTCACTCAAATTTTCTCCCCTTTTTGCCAACTCATCAACAAAGGGGTGAAAAAAGTCAAACAAGATAAATGTATATGTGATATAAATTCATGAAGAGGAGAGGTGTTAAGTTAACTCCCCTGCATACATGCATAACATGGAGAAGGGATGACTAGACCCTAACCCATATAAGCATAATATATAATGTATAGACGGAGATGTTAAGCCCCCTACACAAGTGTATCATATAAAGAAGAGGGGTCAAGCTCTCAATATGTAAAATACACTCAACATAAATCTATACGTAAAGAAAATGTTAAGCTCCCCTTGCATATAGGCAATTCATTTCAAACAAATTTTGAAAACATTTTTTAAAACAAGTTTTGATGCCAATTTAAAACAAGTTTTGATGTTACTTGTAATCAAGAAAACAAATTTTGATACTATTTGTAGTCGGCAAAACATATGTTGATATACCGCTTGTAGGTAAACATAAATATGAAATTATTTTAAGTTTTAAAGAACTTTTTTTCTTCCTTTTTGAAATAATGCATAAGCTTTGTATAAGATACCAATTGAAAAACCAATTAACTTTAAGAACTATATCAAGCTTAGCATGAAATTATTTATGCTTTAAAATATGTGTGGACATTGTAAAATAAGCACAATAAAAATCATATAAATGTATGTATGAAAATAGAAACACCACTTAAAATTTGAAGTATACATATATAAGAAACATATATGAGGATACAAAACAAATGAAATACCATGAAGATCATGTGTATAACTCATAACAATTCACCTTTTCATACACAAGTTTAAAAGATATTCAATAAGGGTATACAAGGCATGGTCTCCTAACCAACCGCCCTTATTGGGTAGAAGTTTTCAAAAATAAGATTTGAATATAATTATAGTTTGAAAACACTGCCAAGGGAAGAATAGATAACTAATTTAAAATAGATTTGAAAAACTAGTTAAAGATCTTTCAAAAATATGAAACCAAATTATATATCCAATGAAGCATGCTAAATTCACAAAAATTATCACTCAAAATTTATAAGGGACAAAAATTAGCTCATAAAAATAAGGTCATGAGTAAACAAAAAATGTGAATGTACAAGAATCATATGAATAGCTAATTCATGAAAATAAATCAATGAGGTTCAAATCAAAACTCATATGAATTGTTTTTTATAAAAACATGATATATCATATACTTATGCAAGAATCATTAAAACTAGGACATACGATATACAATCAAAAAATAAATGAGTACATAATATAAATAGATTATGTATAACATGTGACTCAAAAATTGTATATACATAGTCACAAGTTTTAATAAGATATGCATATGAACATGAAACAGACATACAAATCAATATATGTTTTAACTAAAGCATACAAAAACATAAAAAAAATAGGCATATAAATTCATAAACACTATTTTCAAAAATACATGCATAGCTAACAACCAATTAACTCAACATTAAGCATTATAAGGAATCCAAACATTTTTGTTTGCAAAATTAAAGAGTTAATTCTATCAAAGTAAAATCTTGCAAGATGGCCTTTGCGACCACAATGTGTACATGTACACTCTAGCACACAAATGAGTGGTATGTGTATGAGTATGGTGTACATGAGGTGTATGGCGTGTACAAAGTGCATGAGTATGTTAAACTTGTTTCTTGTGAAACATATATTCCAATTTATTGTGTTTAAATGCACATTTGCTCAAAGTGGAGCCCAAATAATCTATATTCTTCTTCAAAATGCATATATCATTTTCAATTTTAGAATAAGATACATGAGAACCAAAATTCCTTTTCTTTTTAGAAATATTTTTTTCTTTCAAAATATTTTTTTCTTTCAAAGATTTAATTTCATTTAAAGCAATGTTCTTTTTTTTTTGAAATAGAATCAATTTTGTTTATCAAAGAATTGTTTCCTTCAAAAGCAATATTTAGTTTTAAAGACAAGGAAACATTCTCCTTTTTCAAAAATCCATTTTCTATCAACAAAGTTTTATTTTCTTTCAAAACTAATTTCTTCTTTTAACAAATCATATTTTTTAAGAAGTTTTTGACAAAAAGATGCAAGCTCATCATAAAGCATGTCAATATCTTCTTCTAGCTCGGATTCAGAATTTACCTCAAGGGGGTCATCCCCTTAGACCGTATAGCATGTGTTGGAAGCATCACTTCCATCATCCGAGCCACTCCCCATATAATATTGCTTTTGTTCACCAAGGGAGACAAGAGTGTTCCAAACTACAAAAACTGACTCAATGTTAGAAACCCTAAATAAATAATCGTCATTGAGCGTAGAGTTTAGAGCATGAAAGGCTTTTGCATTAGCCTCAAGGTTTTTGCCATTTTTAAAATAAAAATCTTTAATATTGGCCAAAGAAACATGAATTCCTAGGGCTTTGAGATGCATGGACATCTTAACTTTTCAAGTTTGGAGGCTAAGAATGTCAAATATGGGAGGTGTCATGAAATCCATGAGTGTGTGTACAAATATTGTGATTAGCTAGAATAGGATCTTTAATTCTAGGTTGTTAGACCCAAATTAAGAGCCCCAAGCTCTGATACCAATTGTAGGTTACCTAGAGAGAGGGTGAATAGGTGACTAGCTAATCAAATGCACAAACAATACGAAATTAAAAACTATTTATGAAAATTAAAATTATTTAGCTAAACACACTAAGTATAACCAAAGAGTGTAGCCAAATTTTCGGTGACGGGCTCTAGACTATCTCCTCAAGATTCCTCTAGATTAAGAGTTGAGGTGCCACTATTACTCTCTTGGTTGAATACAAGCGAGAGCAAACAATCTCAAGCATATTCAATTAAGCACAAGTATATCAAGCATATAAAGATATGAAAAATATAAGCACGCAAGATATAAAGACAAGAGAGAGAGAGATAAGCAATCGCAAACACGGGAGATTTTTTTGAGGTTCGAGCACACTTACTCTACGTCACCGCCTTCAACACTATGAAGGATTTTCACTATAACGATCCCGCAAGATCACTCGGTGTCGTAACACCTACAACGAGCTCCCTCAAGAACTTTTGGATCCGTAAGTCGCTCACTTGTTTTAGCAAAAACAACACACGCAAGCACACTAGCTTACCGAGATCGCACCTCTTACAACTTTCCAATACAAGGGGGTGAAATACTTGTGATCACTTTTCTTGATCACAAAAACAAACTCTCTCACAACAAGAATCCTATAAGATAGATATAGTAATAGAAAGTTCAAACTTGTGTAAGAAAACTAGATAGATATTGTGGTGAAAAACTCAAGGAATTTGCTTTTGAAACACAAGATAAAACACTCTTTGAACTCTCCTCTTGATATGGAAGTTTTAGCCCAAAAATATATGGAGAAAAACTCTAAGAGAGATGAGAAAAACTGGCTCAAAAACGTCTCCAAAATCTTGTCCAAAACTAGCCAAGAAACCCCATTTTATAGGGTTCAGAAAACTAGCCGTTGGGCTCAGTTTTCTGGCCAAAATGACCGGCCGATCGATCGACTAACGGTCATATTTTAGACCGTTGGGTTGCTGGTCGACCGCCCGGTCGACCACACCTAGGTCTTGACCTATCGGTCGACCGCTTGATTGACCGAGACAAGAACTAGAGAGCTGGTCTCTCTGGTCGGTCAACTGGGGCCAAATCTAGAGAGCAAGCTCTCTGGAGCGGTCGACTGTTCGGTCGACGGCCCTCAAGCCAGGGCTTGTGTATATTGTTGTGCACATCGGTCGACTGTTCGGTCAATCGACCCCTGGTTCAGTCGACCGGTCGGTGGACCGCCAGAAGCCTAGAAATAAGGTTTTTAAGGATTTAAAGCTTGACTTGTAAAACCCTATAAATTTTAATTAAATCCACAAATATAGTTTCATTGAAACATTTTGAAGTACAAATATGTGTGATAAAAAATCAACACATATTACAAACAAGTTGAACTATTTTTGTGATAAAAAATTTTAAACTTGAAACAAAATCGGTATTTTTCAAAACCATCTTTCTAAATGAAAAACCAAAATTTCCAAAACTTGTTCAAATACAAAAATAAGATATTTAAACATTTTGAAGCATAGTGTGTATGGATATGATCCAATACACCTATAAGATGAAATATACTTGTTTTTGAAAATAAAGCTCAAAATAAGTTTGGATAAATATAAAACTTAAAACCATGAACTAGAAACATCAAACTAAGTTTTTTTTTTTTAAAATATATGAGGCATTAATGTATATGAATGAAATCCAAGAAACATATAAAACATGTAAACTTGTTTTGATGAATTCTATCTATAAAACATAAAGATATTTTCTTTAAAGCTCAAAACCAAAATGGTTAAAACTAAAACCGAAAACTTTTTTGTGAAAATACTGTATAAATTTTGTGTGTGTGTAAATGAACTTGAGCAATCCACAACTAATGTATCCTTTACATTTTATCTAAAAATAAAATCTTAAAGTTACAAACACTTGATTCAAGTCTTGAAAATCTTCTCTTGAAAATCTTCTTCTCCATCTTAACTTGATCCAAACTCGATCTATAGAGCTAGACTCCTCTTTGAGTTCTTGATACGATCTTGAAGTGCGAGCTCTTGAATCAACATGTGATAGCTTCAAAACTTGACTTCGAATCTTTTGTTGAAGCTAAACATCGACTAAGATCTTAATTGAATATTTGAAACTTAATAAATACAAGATCATTAGTATTATAACTACATGAGTTAATCATCATCAAAAGTAGAGTGATGAGCCTTTGGGCCAACAAAACTAAGAGGATAAAAAGAGATATCTAATGAATGAAGATTCACACACCTTGGATTTGGCCCAACGGCCAAATCCATGTCGCGAATCCGTGACAATCTTGCACGATCTGGGGGAGCGTTTGCTCTCTCTATCTTCATACTCACTCCCTCTCTATTTTTCCTATAAATACTGGTATCTCTGAAGGCAAACGTGCACATTACAGAGAGAGATCCTAGGTTAGTTATTGCTCTAGTTTAGATTAAGTTTTCTTTTTCTTTTTAAATGTAATTTTAATTTTTTTTATAGCTTAAATTAGAGAGAGTTTCATGAGCAAAAAGAGAGAAAGAATTGTATTTAGAGTGACACTAAATATAATCTTCTTTAAATAGAGTTGTATTGTGAGTAACAGTCAATGTAACTTCCTCACTTTTCTTTATTGTTGCTCAACTTAGTTGATCGTTGTTCCTTTCTATTGTTTCACTTTAATCTACTCTGAGGTTAATCTTCACAACCGATTCAAGGTAAGCATTCATTTAAAAGTGGTAAGTTTTCTTTCTGTCTTTCATTTCATTTCTTAATTTAGAATCACGTTTATAAAAAACCAACGCTTTTCTTCTTTTTTATTTTTTTCATTTGTTTCTTTTTTAACTTAGTAACTCTTTAACATAAAAAGATCTCAAAATCATTTTCTATCTTCCACTTTCTTTCTAACTTAGCCTAGTTTCTTTTCCTTTTCTTTTCAAAACAAAGAAGAATCTTTAACCAGTTTTAGTAACTTAAAAGAATATCAAAAATACTTCTATCGCAGTCTCTTCTTGTGGATTACGACTCGCATAGCCACTTGCTATAGCGATAATATTGAGTAACCTAACATATTTTTTAAACTTTTATTTTTCTGTACAGGTTCAGACTCAATCAATTTTTGGCGTCATTGCCTGGGAGGGACAATAAGTAATTTTTTTAATTTATTTAATGGTTTAACTATTTTCTTCTCTGTTTTTGTGTGCAGGGGCTAAATTCTGAATATCAATAGTTGCAGAACACATATAGCAACCCTGAGCCTCTGCTCTAGAAAGCAGAGATAAGAGCACCATATTATTGCCGCGGAAACGTGGTCAAAGCCGCATTTATGTGACAATTATGGGGGACTACTAACCTGCTTTCTTGCAAGCTGCTTGAAAGTCCCATATCTATCTTCTACAATTATTAGTTTTCTTGTTTAATCCATTGTACATACTAATTCTAACTCAACAATAACTTGGTTGATTGTAGATGCTAAAAACGCTTTAGATTTTGCATCTAGGGCATTTGTTTATTTTGTTAGATTTATATTATTGTTGAAGAGTGTCAGAACAAGGTATGTTCGCATCGTGTGAGCTTAGAAAACACACTTGTATGATTTATAACTTGAGTGTTATTTAGTTATATACATGTATACGCGCACTAAAACGATCTAAGGGCTTAACTTATAACAAGATAAGTGGGAAGTCATTACCCTTTCTTAGCCCAAAAATTATCTCCTCACTCATTAACTTATCCTAATTAAAACTGAGTAGACGTTGGCCGTAGGGACGTCTCTAACTCAATAGGAGATTGACCTAAGGAGAAAGCTGTTAAAGTTTGACTATAGTCAAATCGAAGTCAAAGGTTGGAGATTGAGAGGCGAAACCTCGAAGAAGAGTTGTTTGGCATAATTAGGCTTGCTCAGGCACGGATACCTCCCACTAATCTTACCCCTACTTGGCCGATTAACTTGTGGCCAGACTTTTGGAATATACCTCCTGTAGACAGTCTAACTAGTTAGGAGTCGTCTAAGTCTAAAGTCTACCCTAACTTAGGCTAGATTTTTTTTTTTTTTGTTTATGTGTATGTGTTTTTATTTTTCATATTACTTGTGTGATATGGATTATAATTATAATTTTTCCAATGATATAGTAATCATACTTCACCCTGACCTCTTTTGACTCCAATATCACTAACCCGATAATTTATAAATTTAACCAAGTATGCCAGATTAAATTTATCTGAATCAACATATACCCCAGTCTCAATAATATGAATAAGACTGGAATAATCATCATCTCCCCTCTTCACAGAGTCATATAACTGCCCCGGATCATATGGTCAACCACCTTGCCAACAACTAGCATCATATACTCTTTATCAAGATCAACATATAGAACAAAAATATGAATTAGAAAAGAGTCTAGGAGCCTTCCTTGAGTCCTAATGACAAATCATAAAAGACTCACAAGCCAATCAAAATTTTCAAATCCAAGATCCTTACTCTATTTTTCAAGTCCCACAACAATAAGAAGAACCTACTGACTTAGAAAAGAGTATGAAATTCATGATTCGGTCTCAAGATGATTATATTCAATCACAAAATGATTGTCTCCAATCTATTGATAGGTTAGAAGCAAAAAATGAGTTATTTGATCAAAACAATTAATGATAGGAATGAGAAAACTCTACCTAATACATTATGGATCATTCCTGATTCTCCTAACCATATTGATAGGAACCAAGAATCATAGTATCCTGGAGACTTTAATTAAGATTCAATTCCATCACAACATCTTGAACTTGATTATGAATGTGACCCCGATCCCTAACTTTGTGATTCGATTCCAATTTTTGAATCTATATTGACTCCAGTATCCTTACCTGATTTGGACCCAATTCCTGAGCCAACATTGATTCTTGTACTCATAAGCTTCAAATTGAACCATCTATTTGGATAGTCACATTCCATTATTGGGAAAAGAATGTGAATCTCAATTTTTTGATTTAGACTCAACTCTTGAACCGAAACTGACTCTTGAACCGAAACTTGATTTGAGTCATATAATCGAGTCAATGTTGGTTCCACTCCTTTCATTTTAGAGACAAAATCATCCTTTCCACAAAATAACATTCCTTTGTTGGACCTAGGTTTACACCATAATGACTCCGCGATGATATTCCAAGATTAGTCATACAACCGAGGTAATTTTAATGTTAGGATCTTACATGATCCTATTCATGTTGGGAATTATAAATATGTAAATAGAAAAGAGGTCATAAAAGGTGAGTTCTGTGAACCACCACATTATTTAGATTGAGCAGCAATACTTGGCCCAATCCGACCATCCCGGAACCAGCACCCTGAGCTAACATTTTTTTCTTCTCTCTCTTCGTTTTCATGCACATATGCATTCGTTCATACATTGTGGACAATGCATGAGATAGGTGTGGGGGAGTATTCTAATATAAGATAGGTTTTTAAACATAGTTTTCGTCTTTATTTTATTTTAAAACAATCTTTTCTTTTAAAACTTTTTGAAAAGAGAAACAAATATTTTTTGGTAAGAAATTAAGTTAATTTTAAGAAATAAGAGAATCATAATTAGGATTTCTTATACTTGGTCAAATAAGATTATTTGTTTGATTCCTGGGTTAGGAAGAAAAACTGGAAAAAGTAATTTAGTCTTAACCTTGATGAAATGTGCATACTTTATACACTTAAACACTTATGGTTCTAAAACAAAGATTCTTATGCCTTATTAAAAAAATAAAAAACATATATACATTGAAATCCTTTGATTAAGCTGGGTATTTATACCTCATAAAGCATAAGTATTCACACCTAAAAGTGATCCATACTATAAATAAAAACCTTAAATTGTAGCCTTATTTGCTCGAGTCTTCAAATCCTTGGGGTCTTTTCTCACCCGGTGCCCTAAGACCGTCCGGTTTGGGAGTCACCGACTAAAAGCTTGTTACATGGGCAAATTAGAAAGCCTAATAAAAATAAAAGGTATTACTGCCAAAATGTGTAAAATAAGGAAAAAAGTTAGAGTTGAAGTATCCTTAGTCAAATATTCACGGTCACAAGGTGCATAGACTTAGGATAAAATAAGAGACTAGATGAGAAATACAGTTTGACTTTTTATCTTGACTGATACTAAGTTTTTGAATAAAGATTAAGTATAGGGATGAATAGTCTGGTGTTCTATGACTTATAAATTGCTTAATTCTGACAAAAATACTTCAAATATTTTTCGTCTTTTCAAAATGTACTTCTAAAATACTAATATTGTATTTCTATCTCTTTCTTTATGGATTTTGTGGGTGTAATCTACTGAAAACTCTCACGAGACAAAACTCATCCTCTAGGATAACCTAGAGGTTTAACTGCTTGTTGCACGTGCTAATTGCAATTGTGATTTCTAGAAAGTGAATAGTTAGTTTAGTTTTGCTTTTTGGTTATGCGCGAGGTTGAGCAAAAGATAGGTGTGGGGGTACGATTGGTCACAAATATTCCATTATTTATTATCATATTTTCACATCTATTTTGTAATAAAACTTTGCTATTTACTAATTTTAATGTTTAACATTATGCAGGCTTTATTAATTGGAGAAGGAGAGAAAATGTGCCCAAAGCCCACTTAAATTCAGATTTAAATGAGTGGGACAAATATTCAGAAGATATTAAGCGGATAAGTGAAGATCAAAGCGAATCAAAGAAGATAAAGCCAAATAAAATTCAGTTAAAATTGGATTTATTTGAATCATTTCGGTTAGCTTGAAGATCAAGGAGGATACCATAAAATTCAGAGTTCAAACAGAAAAAACCAAGAGGATAAAAAGAGATATCTAATGAACGAAGATCCACGCACCTTGGGTCTGACCTAATAGCCAGATCCAGGCCGCGGATCCTCGGCAAAAGCCATGGATCCGCGACAATCTTGCAAGATCTGTGAGAGCGTTTGTTCGCCCTATTTTCGCACTCACTCACTCTCTCTCTCTCTCTCTCTCTCTCTCTCTCTCTCTCTGTGTGTGTTTTTCCTATAAATACTGGCATTTCTGAAGGAAAATGAGCATCATACTGCAGAGAGAAATCCTAGGTTAGTTTTTGCTCTAGTTTAGTTTAGGTTTTCTATTTCTTTTTAAATGTAATTTTATTTTTTATAGCTTAGATTAGAGAGAGTTTCATGAAAAAAAGAGAGAAAGATTGTATTTTGAACGCTAAATGTAATATTTTTTAAAGAGAGTTGTAATGAGAGTGACAGTCAATGTAACTTTCTCACTTTTCTTCATTATTACTCAACTTAGTCGATCATTGTTCTTTTCTATTGTTTCGCTTTAATCTACTCTGAGGTAAAATTTCACAACCGATTCAAAGTAAGCATTTATTCAAAAGAGGTAAGTTTTCTTTCTGTTTTTCATTTCATTTCTTAGTTTAGAATCATGATTAAAAAACAAACACTTTTCTTCTTCTTCATTCTTTTCATTTCTTTCTCTTTTAACTTAGCAACTCTTTTAACTTAAAAAGATCTCAAAACCTTTTTCTATCTTTCACTTTCTTTCTAACTTAACCTAGTTTCATTTTCTTTTTTTCAAAAATAAAGAAGAATCTTTAACCAGTTTTAGTAACTTAAAAGAATACCAAAAATGTTTCTATCGCAGTCTCTCTTTTTGGATCATGACACGTATAGCCACTTGCTTTAGTGGTAGTATTAAGTAACCTGGCACATTTTCTAAATTTCTATTTTTCTGTGCAGGTTCAGACTCGATCAATAACCTATAATCTATTGTTAGTATTTCCATATGATTGAATGTATTGTTAGACTATCTCTATGTGTGTGAGCAAGTTTTTATTTATAATATGTCTCATTTAATTAGTGTATTTTGAATGCATCTTTGTGAATATCTTGTATACCTACTTTATTGATTTCATAGACTATATATATGTGTTTTATTCTCACTACTTGTTTATGAGTGTATTATGATACTATCGGTGTTTGTTTTCTTAAATAATTTAAATAATTTTTGTTCTCTTAATTTATTTATTAAGCAATTCAAATAAGAAAAGTAATAAGCACCTCAACTCATATTTAGCGATATGATGAGAAAAAGTTTAACCTCCTCTCCAAATTTTTTTCATGAGTGACAAAAAGGGAGAGTAAAAGAAGAAGTAGAAGAAGGTATGCTAGTGGTAGTATGTTGTGGTGTTTTAATTTTTATTTTGTGTTACTTGTTCTATGTGAGTTATTTTCAATTTCAGTTCTATGTGTTTGTGTTGGTTCATGTAGTTTCATGTGTGGTTGGGTGTTTTAAAAACTTTGATAGCGTTATATGTGATAAACTCTGGTACTGTAAAACTTTGATACTGTTGATGATATTATGAGACTTCATTTAGTTTTGTAATATATTGATTGAGCACAAGACTTGTATATCATATATGTCATAGTATATATATATTTCATTTAGTTTTACCCATTCTTGTGATGATTGAGATGTTCCTATGTAGAAATCTTGTTGGAAACTATTGGCCCAAAGGTCCATCATCCTAGTTTTGATGATGATTAACTCATGTAGTTATAGTACTAATGATCTTGTGCTTATTTAGTTTCAGATATTTTATCAAGATCTTGTCGGTGTTTAGCTTCAACGAAAGATTCAAAGTTAAGTTTTGAAGCTAGCACGTGTTGATTCAAGAGCTCGCGCTTCAAAATCACATCAAGTACTCAAAGAGGAGTCTAGCTCATGGATCAAGTTTGGACCAAGTCAAGAAGGAGAAGCAGTTTTTCAAGAGAAGATTTTTAAGACTTCTGTCATGTATGTAAGTGTCAAGATTTTAGTTTTAGATAAAATATAAAAAATAGATTAGTTGTAGAATTCTCAAGCTTATACACACACACAAAAAAGTTTGATTTTTGAAAAATATGATTTTTGTTTTAAGCTTTAAATTCTATGCCTAAAAAATAGTTCACATGTTTGTAATATGTGTTGATTTTTGATAACACATATTTGTACTTCAAAATATTTTCATGCACTTATTTTTATAGATTTTATGATGATTTTATGAAATTTAAGATGTATTTTTAAAAGTTGTTAAAACTATTTTTGGGCTGCTTGCGGTCGACCGACCGGTCGACCGAAGGCTGAGCCGGTCGACCAAGCGGTCGACCGAAGTGCACAAGACATGTACAAACCCATGTGACTTAAGCTCGGTTGACCGACCGATCGACTGCAGTAGAGATCAGCCGACTGACCGATTAACCGACTGAGTTTGCAGAGCTCTCGGGTTTTCTTGGTCGACCGAGCGGCCGACCGTTCTGCTGATATGCCCTACACCCTTATAGTTTTCAAGTCATAACTTTTTATTCTTAAATTAAATTAATATGATTTAAATTGCATTTCAAAGATAACTTTTAGGGCTACATTTCTTATTCAATAATCATTTTTTGATTCAAATGTTAACGATATCAAATATTGGGTTGAATTCTGTTCTTGTTTTTGAAAGCAGTTTACAGTTTTTGGTTCAACACCTTTTAATATTTTGTTAATAACTTTCTACTCTAAAATGATATTGATTTGATTTAAGTTGCATTAGAAAGAAGACTCCAATATCTACAAATTCATTTCATATACTTATTTTCAAATTCTAACGTTTTAGGCCTCAAAACTGTGCTCAAATTTAACCTATTGCACAGTTTGAGTCTATGGTCGGTCGACCGCCCAGTCGACCGCCATACTCCAACGGTCAGAAATTTGACCGTTGGTCGGTCGATTGGGCAGCGACAGGCTATTCTGGTTAGATTTTGAGCCATAACGGCTAATTTTTGATCCCCTATAAATAAGGGATCTTTTGGCCTGTTTTAGGCAAGATTTAAAGAGAGTATTCAAGTTCCATTTTTCCATCTCCAAGAGACATTTTTCAACAAGTTTTTAGGCTAAATTTCCAAATCAAAAGAGTGTTTATCAAGAGCGTTTTTCTTGAGTTTTCAAAAGAGATTTCTTGAGCTTTTATCCACAACATTTATCTAGTTTTTCTCACACAAGTTTAAGCTTTCCATTGCTATATTTATCCTCTAGGATCCTTGTTGTGAGAGAGTTTGTTTTTGTGATCAAGAAAAGTGATCACAAGTGTTCCACCCCTTGTATTTGAAGAGTTATAGAGGTTGCGGCCTTGGCGAGCTTGCGAGTTCACGTGTGTTGTTCTTACGGGAACAAGTGAGAAACTTGCAGATCCAAGAGTTCTTGAGGGAGCTCGTTGTACATGTTGCGGCACCAAGTTATCTTGCGGGATCAATTATAGTGCAAATCCTTCATAGTGGTGAAGGTGGGGATGTAAAGCAAGTGGCTCGAACCTCGAAACAAGTCTCTGGTGTTTGCGATTTCTTATCTCTCTCTCTCACTTGTGTTTATATATCTTACATGCTTTTATTGTTTACATTCTCACACGCTTAATATACTTGTGCTTTATTGATGTACATGCTTGGGTTGTTTTTATATATTGCATGCTCTTGTATTAGTCATATCCTTACATGCTTGATATTATCATTGTGCTTGTATGCATACTTGTATCAAACCAAGAGAGCTATAGTGGTACCTCAACTTTTAATTTAGAGGAATCTTGAGGAGATAGTCCAGAGCTCTTCACCAGGAATTCGGCTACACTCTTGTGTTATACTTTGTATGTTAGCTTAATAGTCTTTAATTTGCATAATTAGTTTTAATTCCACATTTGTTTTACATTAGATTAGCTAGTCACCTTTTCACTTCCCTCTAGGTGGCCTACAATTGGTATCAGAACTTGGTGCTCTTGATTTGGGTCTAACAACCTTGAATTAAAGATCTAATTTTAGCTAATCACAATATTTGTACACACACTCATAGATTTCATGACACCTCACATGTTTGACATTCTTGACTTTCAAAATTGGAAAGTTAAGATGTCTATATATCTTAAGGCCTTAGGAATTCTTGTCTATTTTGAAACTATTAGAAATTCATATTTTATTAATGGCAAACATCTTGAGGCTAACACAAAAGCCATCCATGCTTTAAAGTCAACCCTAAATGATAAATATTTATGTAGAGTTTCTAACTTTGATTCGACTTTTGTAGTATGGAACACACTTGTCTCCCTTGGTGAACAAAAGCAATACTATATGGGGAGTGACTCGGATGATGGAAATGATGCTTCCAACATGTGCTACATGGTCCAAGGGGATGATCCCCTTGAGGTAAATTCCGAATCAGGTTAGAAGAAGATACTGACATGCCTTATGATGAGCTTGCATCTTTTTGTCAAAAACTTCTTGAAAAATATGATTTATTAAAAATTAAAAATGATAAGTTGAAGAAGGAAAACACTTCTTTTAAAAGAAAATGATTCTTTAAAAATAATTTTGACTGTGTTTCAAAAGAAAATGAATTTTTAAAAAAGGTGAATATTTCTTTGTCTTCAAAATTAAATGACATATATGAGGAAATAATTCATTGAAAAATAAAATTATTTTAGTGAAAAAGGAAAAGAGATTGTTTTGGAAGAAAATAACTCTTTGAAAAAAATTGTTTTAAAAGAAAAAGAAAACATTTCTAAAAAAATTGTTGATTCTCATGCTCATGTCTTTTCTTCCAAAATTAATAATGATATTTGTATTGTGAAGAAGAAAATTGATTATTTGGGCTCCACTTTGAGCTAATGTGCATTTAACCATAATAGGTTGGAATCCATGTTTCGCAAGAAACAAATTCCACATACTGATGCACATACCCCATGGCATACACATGCACACCATGCTCATGCCACTCACATGTATGCTAGAGTATACAAATGTACACATTGTGACCGCAAAGACCATTTTGCTAAATTTTATTTTGCTACGATAAATCATTTAAATTTTGCTAATAAAAATATTTGGGTTCCAATTGTTACTAACCCCAATGAACCTAAAAAGATATAGGCACCAAAATCCTCACCACTTGTGTTTGATGTAGGTGTGGACTCTCACAAAATGTGAGAGGGTTGGTGCATTGATGGTGGATGCATATGGAGCTAGATGGACATACCTAATTAATCTATCGCTATTAAGGATGTTTGGTGGGAGGACCACCGTGGTTTGAAGACTTAGAGAATAGTTCGTATGGTTTGGTAGCTATCTCTAAACTCTTATTTTAGTTTATATGCTTTTACATTGATAATTTTTAGCATGTTATGGTTTTAATGCTCATTATGTTAAATGCAATATTATTAGACATGTGATATACATACATAGTTTTTGAGATACACTCATGTTCATATGGATTCATATTTTGTGTTCTCACTATTGTTTAACTATTATGTATGTACTAGTTCTAAAACACGTGCATTTAGCCTAATGATCATGTTTGTTTTGTACTTCATGTGGTGATTACTTGTTTAGATGTAGTTTTCATTAAAACTTGTGTTTATACTTGTACAAGTAGTGAGCTACACTTGATTACTATATGTTTGTGCTTCATTGCTCATGTGTACTCATTAGATGTACATGTATAATCTAGTTTTGATGATTCTTTCATTTATACTTATTTTTCCTATTTTTGTACTTGTTTAGCTTCATGTATATGTTATTTTTGTCTAAAACTAATAGACATACGTGTATATCCTTGAGTCACTTGGCTTCATGCAAAATTCTATTTTTGACTCTTTTTTTTGGGATATGTACGTATACTTTTAGATTCGACAAAACATATATATACCTTGATGCTTGTTTAATTTTTATAAAATTTTTAGTTTTGATGTTTGTTTTGAGCCATATTGATTTTTTTTCATGAATATGCTATTCACATGATTTTTGTGCACTCACATTATTTTTATTTACACATGACTTTATTTTTGAGCACATTTTTAAGCCTTATAGATCTTGAGTGACATTTTTTGTGTACTTATAAATGCTTCATGGGATATATAATTTGGTTTCATATTTTGAAGGATTTTTAACTAGTTTTTCAAAAATTATTTTAAACTAGTTTCTTGATTCTTAAATTGGTAGAGTTTTCAAACATGTTAAATTATTTTCAAACTCTTATTTTTAAAAATCCCTACCAACTTAAGGGAGGATGGTAGGTGACCATGCATTATGTACCTTATTGAATATCTTTCAAACATGTGCATGATAAGGGTGGATTGATATGAGTTACGCACATGATCTTCATGAAATTTTATTTTGTATACTCATATGTGTTTTCTATATATGTATGCATCAAATTTCAAGTGTTATTTCCATTTTTATACATATATATGATTTTAATTCTGTTTGTTTTACATGTTCATACATTTTAAAGCATATATCATATTTATGCTAAGCTTGATTTATCCTAAATATTTATTGGTATCTTTACAAGCTTATGCATTAATTTCAATTGGTATTTATTTGGTATCAAAATATACTTCATACTTCACCTTCAATTGGTATCAAAATCTACTATTGGTATCTTAAAAAAATTTGTTTCTCTACAAGTGGTACCAACATTTATTTATGTCAACTATTATTTGATTTCTTTGGTATCATAATTCATTTTGTTGAGTTCAAGAAATTTCATAAATTTATTTTAAAAATAGTTTCAAAATTTGTTGATATGTATTGTCTATGTGCAAGGGGAGCTTAACATCTCCTATATATATATATATATATATATATATATATATATATATATATATATATATATATATATATATATATATATATATATATATATTCATGTTGAGTGTATTACACATATAGTAGAGCTTGACCTCTCTTTCTTATGTGGTACACATGTGTAGGGGTGACTTAACATCTCCGTCTATACATTGTATATTATGCTGATATGGGTTAGGGTTTAGTCATCCCTTTTCCATGTAATGCATGTATGCAGGGGGAGCTAACTTAATGTCTCTTCTCTTCATGAATGTATATTACATATACATATTGTTTATTTATCTTCACCCCTTTGTTAATGAATTGACAAAAAGGGGGAGAAAATTTAGAGAGTTTATATATGCATGGTTGATATTTGTTGTTTATGCATATATGATTGTTTTGTTTATGAGCTTTTATTGAATATCCTTATTATTTTTACTATAGATGAGTTAAGGGGGAGCTTCTATGAAGCTTATCTTTAATCCATGCATATATAACTCAATGAGTTTTGTCATCATCAAAAAGGGAGAGTTTGTTGACCCAAAGGTCCATCACCCTAGTTTTGATGTTGATTAACTCATATAGTGATAGTATTAATGATCTTGCGCATATTTAGTTTCAGATATTTGATCAAGATCTTAATCGGTGTTTAACTTCAACGAAAGATTCGAAGTCAAGTTTTGAAGCTAGCACGTGTTGATTCAAGAGCTCGCGCTTCAAGATTGCATCAAGTACTCAAAGAGGAGTCTAGCTCATGGATCAAGTTTGGACTAAGTCAAGATAGAGAAGAGTTTTTCAAGAGAAGATTTTCAAGACTTACGTCATGTTTATAAGTGTTAAGATTTTATTTTTAGATAAAATATAAAGGATAGATTCGTTGCGGAATGCTCAAGCTTATACACACACACACACACTCACACAAAAGTTTGATTTTTAAAAAAATACAATTTTTATTTTAAACTTTAAATTCTATGTCTCAAAAATAGTTCACATGTTTGTAATATATGTTGATTTTTATCACACATATTTGTAATTCATAGTATTTTAATGAACTTACTTTTATGGATTTTATGGAGATTTTATGAAATTTAAGATGTATTTTAAAAAGTTATTAAAACTGTTTTTGGGCTTCTTGCGGTCAACCGACCGGTCGACTAAAGACTGAGCGGGTCGACCAAGCGGTCGATCGACATGCACAAGACGTGCACAAGCCCATGTGACTTGTGCTTGGTCGACTGACCGGTCAACCACAGTAGATATGGGCCGACTGACCGGTCGACCGACTGAGTTTGCAGAGCTCTCCGATTTTCTCGGCCGACCGGGCGGCCGACCGTTTTGCTAATCTGCTCGACACCCCTATAACTTTCTAGTCATAACTTTTTATTCTTATATTAAATCAACATAATTTAAATTGCATTTTGAAGATAACTTTCAGGAATAAATTTTTTATTCAGTAATTATTTTTTGATTCAAATGTTAAAGATGTCAAATATTCAGTTGAAGTCTATTCTTGTTTTGAAAACAGTTTACAGTTTTTGGTTTGATACCTTTTAGTATTTTGCTGATAAATTTCTACTCTAAAATGATATTAATTTAATTTAAGTTGCATTAGAAAGAAGACTCTAAGTAGACAAATTAATCTTATATACTCATTTTCAAATTCTAACGTTTTAGGCCTCAACTATGCTCAAAATTGACCTATTGCACAGTCTGAGTTTAAGGTCGGTAGACCGCCCGGTCGACTGCCAGACTCCAACGATCAGAAATTTGACGTTGGTCGGTCGATCGGGTAGTCGACCGACAGGCCATTCTGGCCAGATTTTGAGCCATAACGGTTAGTTTTTTATTCCCTATAAATAAGGGATCTTTTGGCCTGTTTTAGATAAGATTTTTGGAGAGTTTTCAAGAGCCATTTTTCCATCTCCAACAGAAGTTTTTCAACAAGTTTTTGGGCTGAAATTCCATATCAAAAGAGCATTTTTCTTGAGTTTTCAAAAGAGATTTCTTGAGTTTTTCACCACAACATCTATCTAGTTTTTCTCACAAGTTTGAGCTTTTCATTGCTACATTTATCCTCTAGGATCTTTGTTGTGAGAGAGTTTGTTTTTGTGATCAAGAGAAGTGATCTGATCAAGAGAAGTGATCACAAGTGTTCCACCCCTTGTATTTGAGGATTTGTAGAGGTTGCGGCCTCATTGAGCTTGCTGGTTCGCTTGTGTTTTTCTGTGGGAACAAGTGAGAGACTTGCGGGTCTAAGAGTTCTTAAGCGAGCTCGTTGTAGGTATTGCGACACCAAGTGATCTTGCTGGATCAATTATAGTGAAAATCTTTCATAGTGGTGAAGGCGGGGAGGTAAAGCAAGTGGCTTGAACCTCGAAACAAATCTCCCGTGTTTGCGATTGTTTATCTTTCCCTCTCTCACTTGTGTTCATATATCTTGCATACTTTTATTGTTTACATTCTCACATGCTTGATATACTTGTGCTTTATTGATGTACATGCTTGGGTTATTTTAATATCTTGCATGCTCTTGTATTGATCATATTCTTACATGCTTGATATTGTCATTGTGCTTGTGTGCACACTTGTATCAAACCAAGAGAGTCATAGTGGCACCTCAACTCTTAATTTAGAAGAATCTTGAGGAGATAGTCCAGAGCTTTTCACCGGGAATTCGGCTACACTCTTGTGTTATATTTTGTGTGTTAGCTTAATAGTCCTTAGTTTGCATAATTAGTTTTAATTCCGCATTTATTTTGCATTACATTACCTAGTCACCTATTCACCCCCCCTCTAGGTGACCTACAGGAACATCCATCATTTTATTATTTGGATGTTGGTGGTTTTGGATGGATGGAGAAAAACGTTTATGCATATATTTTCTTTCTCCATATCTTGTTATGCATAAATGTATTGCATAGAGTTTATATCTTAACTATCTCTTTGACTATGCGTTATACTTATGCATTGAGCTTAAATAACATATTTCTAATATGCATGTGCGTAGGGAGGCTTCACTTGAAGCTTCTTCCATATTTGCTTAAAATAACTCCATGTGTTTTGTCATCATCAGAAAGAGGGAGATTGTTGGCCCAAAGGTCATTTGCCCTAATTTTGATGATGATAATCTCATGTAGTTATTTATGTACTAATATTTTTATATACATAAGTTATAGGTTAAGTTTCTTATCAACCACGTGTTCGAGCTTCTCACAAAGACTCACAAGTGTTAAAGCTTTCGTTTAGTGATCAAGAAGCCCAAGCATTAAATTCAATCATGTCCCTTTTGATAAGAATCAAGCTCAAGGAATCCACATTGCAAGATAAAGATTTTTTTAGAGAAGTATTTTTCTTATTTGTTGTGTAAGAATTAGTTTTGTCAAAACTAAGATTAGTGACTTTGATAGCTCATGAGATTGACACACACACATAGTACTTCATATGTTTTAATTCCTAAAATTTGAAAAGAATTTCAATAAGTTTAGAAAGGTTTTTCTAAATGGTTTGTTGGAAAACATTTACTATTCAAAAAGTTATTTCATTTTTAACAAAATATTAGTTCTACATCTTAAATTTGTGATAATCTATGATCTCACAGTTTTGTACTTCATATTATCCCCCGGATTATGTTTTGTATTCATGTATTCGAATATGTTAATGAAAAATCAAATAGAATTTCGAGACACTTCAAAAATTAAGTTTTTATTTAAGGTCGGTCGACCGTCATGCAAAGTTGTTATCGTGCATCTCGGTCAACTGGGATTTCGACCAACTGTAATGCCTTTAGCTCTTTATTTTGTTCAGTTGATCATGCGATCGATCGACGCTGCCTAATGGTTAAAAATATGACTATTAGCGATCGACCAGCCAATCGATTGTAGAGCTATTTTGGCAGCTTTTGACCCAACGGCTATATTGTTAACATTTGATTAGCCGTTAGTCCCGAATGGCTATATTGGTTCTCTCTTATATTTTGAATATATATATATATATATATATATATATATATATATATATATATATATATATATATATATATATAGAAACACTGTAGACTATTACAAATCATTCACTAAGATTTGTATTGATTTTAGATCTAAGTTTTTGAGAGAAAATATTTTTCAAAAGATAAGTTTTTGAGCAAAATTTCATGCAAGTTTTCTTTACCTTTGATTCTCCATTCCACTGATTTCAAAGCTTTCTTCACCACAATCTCAGAGCTTTTAGTTTTTCTCTTGGTTAAAAGATTGTGTTGTGAGCATATTTTGGTGATCTAAGAAAGGTCACTTCATCTCTTGTATTGTGAAGAGTTATAGAGGTTGAGACTTCAAAACGAGCTTGCAGGTTCATTGCTTTATGGTGTTGCTACACCAACTGAGAGGATTTGCGGGTCTGGTTCATTCTTGTGGGAACGTGTAGAGTGGTGATCTCGCATGATCAAGTATAGTGCAAAATCTTTCATATGGTGAAGGCGGAGATGTAAAGAGTTGCTCGAACCTTGAAACAAATTTTCTGACTTTGCGATTGCTTGCTCTCTCTTACTCTCTACTTAACTCACTCTTTACTCTATTGCATGCTTCTACTGATCTATCTCTTATTGCAACTTATACTCTTTTGCTATACAATTTTGTGTTGAAATTGGTTCTTGTTCATTAGTAAGTAATTTTTTTATTTGGCATTATATGTCATTATCTCATAGCCAACACATATTCACCCTCTAGGTGATTTACAGATTTATGTCCATTTGTTGGACAATTTGTCCACTATATTCAATTTTTTTAACCATATTGTTAAATCTGTGTATAAAATAGAATAAAATTCATATCAAATCACAATTTTATCACTCATCTACAAAAAACATCAGCAATTTTTTATCAAAATCACAAAATAACTAAAAAAATTCATGAGCAAAATTGCATAAAAAGTATTAAATTACCTCAAACCATCAAATTACCTCTAATATCCAAATTAAATTACCTGAAATTGCTCAAAATTAAAAATTAGATTAAATTCTCTCAAACTCAAAATTACAAAATAATATCAAATTAAAAGTTACAAAATTACAGAGTAGAAATTTATCTGCTTAATTTTCTGTCCGCTTTTGCCTGTTGTTGTCTGCTTATTGGAAAATTTATCCACTATATTCAAATTTTGTACACCATTCTCTAAAATTTGTCTATAAATAGAGAAAAATTCACCAAATTCACCAATCCATCATAAATAACAAATTCATCAAAAATTGATCACTCATCCTTAAAAATAATCAGCAAAATTATCTCAAAATCACGAAATACCTAAAAAACAAGAGCAAAATTACATCTAAATCATCAAATTACCTCAAAATTGTCAAATTACAAAATTATCACAAAATACAAATCAAATTACCTCAAAATTTTAAAATTATATCAAATTCCCTCAAACTAAAAATTACAAAATTTCAAAATTCAAAAATATAAATTTGTCTGCTTATATTTCTGTCCACTTTTGACATTGTCTGTCCACTTATTGGAAAAGTTGTCCACTAAATTCAATTTCTATCCTTCATACTATGAAATCTGTCTACAAATAGAGAAAAATTCATCACAAATAACAAATTTATCACAAGTTTAGCACTCATCCTCAAAAATCATTGGAAAAATTAAAAAAAAAAGAAAAAGAATAATAAAAGATAAATCCCATGAAAAAAACCCAAGCATTTATTCTTCTCCTCCATCATCCATTACCCCCTAAAAAATGACACGAGAATAAAAACCTCAAAATCACAAAGAGAGAGAGAGGGGGGAGAGAGGAGAGAGAAAATGTCTTCTGTGTAAAAAACTGAAGCTCTTGACTCTCCACTGTGCAACCTTAACACCGCCAATAGCAACAACAAGCCCCAATCTGTCGAGGCTCTCCACGGTGATCGCCAACTCTGCTCTCGACACCGCAGCCCCTTGCGTCAACTTTGGAGGCTTCTCAGCCGCCTGTTGTCTCTCAGCCATAGGTGAAATCAGGCGATGGAAAGCTCCATGAAGGGAGGCTTGCTTACTGGCTACCACCACAAATTCAGGGACCTCTTCATTGTATGCGTCGGAAAAAGGGGATCAAATTGTAAAATTCCTTTGATTGGATGGAAGATTACAACAGATCAGTCTTCCGATTACAAGGGAGGGAGGATGTTGAGCCTTGAATCCTCCCTTTATTTAGGCTGGGTTCTTCAAGTGGCGGTGGAGAGTGAATCTTGTTCTCCGTTGACCGGGTGACCGTCGAGACCTTCCGGGGATCTCCTCTTCGGATGGTAGATGGAGTAACTCAGCTCTGTCTACCAAAACTCTCAAAGAGAAGATAGGCAAAGAGCAACTTGAACACAGCAAGTTTTCTAAAGGGTTTTAACTCTCTCTCTTTTCTCTCAGAAATCCTTCCACCCAAAATTCGACCCCTTCTTCATAGCGACGGGGCTATTTATAGGGGTTTCAGGGGCGTACGTGCCTCCTAAAAATACTCCATAATGGGGGCTAACCTTCCCCGTTATGTGGGCCGTGATTGGCCCCGAAATCGGGACAGTTACAACTGAGACGCGGGTGTCAACCCACGCGCCTTGGTGCGGCTGAGACGCGGGTTTCGACCCTCGCGCCTTGGTGCGGCTGAGACGCGGGTTTCGACCCTCGCGCCTTGGAGCGGCTGAGACGCGGGTTTCGACCCTCGCGCCTTGGTGCTGCTGAGACGCGGCCAAAATTCTGCTTTTCAATGGCTTGTCTTTTAGTGATTTTTAGACAGCCTACAGAACCCCCTCCAAAGTTTTCGACATTCCGCAGTTAAGTGGGACGGATTTCGAAATACTTTGGACTCTAGCTGAGCTCATCCTTGTGACTGGACTGTCAATGCTTCGGGTTTGATCTTATCTGGAGTATGATCTTCGTGAGTGTACTGTGGATGTCACGCCGCGAAATCATAATACTCATATAAATGGTACGTGACGAGAGCCGACGACGTATTTTAAAACAAATACGTTAAGCCTCAGTACATTGATTCAAAATAAAACAAGATTTATCTGTTATTCCAGCTGGAAGAAATCAAGTACATAATGTCACCAAAAGTCTTACTTATTACAACATACTGAAATCATAGAAAACACAACAATAACGTCTCTCACATGAAAGTAGGAAGGATCTATCTACTGAAGATCAGCGAGGTGCTCGAAGTACTCCTGCTCCTGCAGAGTCTCTGGATCAGAACCTGAGCAAACAACTCAGGGTCGTCAATAGCGACCTAAACAAATGATAAAAAGATGGAAAGAAATATATAACATGTAAAATCTAGCAACACATGTATAATCAAGTATAGTTATCATACTGTTGTCTAACATATGTGAGTCATAATGTAACACAGTGTTATACACTTTATAACCATTTATTACTGCAATCAATCCTATGTACAGTCATGTGTCAAGATGTCCTGTGTATGTCTATTCTTATTGTCTAGTTATTTGAAATGGATAGTTGGAGATGGGTATTTGTGTTTTAGGTGGGTCCCGTATATACCCGGGATCACGGCCTCAGTTTCCTGGCGCTGAACCAGCCGTACCGCTAGGTACTCAGTAATAGTAACAGTAACAGTAATCTCACTGTGCAAACAGTGGAACAGTAACGGTACAGATGGGATGTCAGTCATCCCCCAGGAACCCTGCAGTGGAACCCTCAGTCGGCTGCGCAACCTGTATCCTAGGTCCACCCAAAATACCGATACCATCTCCTCTATCAATTTCCCCACCCGGTGTAAGCTATCTAATAATCATGTTATGTAAATCACTGGTATGACAGTAACAGTAAGTGACAATGTAACAGTACAACAGTATGTAATTTCCAGTGACTTGATAACATAATCCATCTCATCATTTACAATTTTAAACAATTTAAACAATTTTCAGATTTTCTAGAAACTCAATAATAACTTTAATAGCTTTACCATTTAATAATAGAAATAGCACACATTTTATAATAAATGAAAATAACAGTACTTATACAGTGAGTGAAGAACACTCACCTGGCTACCACGCGTCCAAGCACCAATCGAAGAAATCTACATTAATATATATCCGAATTAGAAAATTATCGAACTTTCATATATCGACTTTTACATGAAATATTCTATTTATTTAGTATTTTAAATCAAATGTGAACAATCCGGATCTTTAAATAAGGTTGCATAATGAAGTATAAAGTTTATGAGATTTTCAGATTTTATTTACTAATTTTTATGTGTTTTAAATGGTTTAAAACATGTAATTTTCTTAACGGGTCTGAAATTAGAATAGCGGGTTTCAATCTTTAAATGCATTAGTTCAGACCCATATGAGCTGTAATTTACTCCAAAATTTTTATGTAGATGGTAGAAGTTATCTATATATTTATCACTATTTTTATTTATTTTTTTTTCCAAATTTTGTCTAATTAAAAAAAAATGTTTTTCAAAACTTAACGGGTCTGATTTTTTGTAATTGGGTTGGATTAAAATGAATTGGGCTTCATTTATTTCTTTTTTTTTTTTTTCCATTTTCTGGTTCCTGGCTGGCCCAATAGCCAGGCCCAGTTTTTCTTTCTTTTTTTTTTTCCCTCTTTTCCTGTTTTCTGGGCTGGCCAATGATGGCCCAGTTCTGATTCTTTTCTCTTTTTTTTTTTTGGACTGGGCCTGAGCCAGTGCGGCCCATCTCGGTTTCTTTCTTTCTTTCTTTTTTTTTTTCTGGACTGGGCCTGGGCTCTGCCAGGCCCTGTCTTATTTACAATTTTTTTTTTTTTTAAATGGACCCAACCCGGGCCTGCAAGGCCCGGGCTAGGCCAAGCCTGCACAGTGCAGCGCACTGCTCTCGGCTTGGCCGAGAGCAGTGCACTCTCTTTTTTTTTATTTATTTTATTTTATTTTCTAAGTTTTCTAAATTGCAGAGATTTTAATGTAAAATTTAAAAAATATATATATTTTAATTGGATTTAGAATACATTTCCATGTATTGATAGATTAACCCATGTGTCTAATTTTAGATCCTTGGAATTTTGTTCTAAATATTTTCTTTTTTTTTTTTTTTCTAAAATATTTCTATTAGAGAATCGTATATTATTTTTACATAAGTTTTATTTAGATCAAGGTAAAGTTTTTTGATGATGAATAAATTCTTAAAAAGGGGGGGTAGATCTATGCATGGTACTCCGATTTAATTATAATTTTCTTTTTTTTTTCATGTCAATTTTTAAATTATGGTATATTATAAAAATTCATATTCATATAAATTAATTTAAATTTAGGGGAGATCTAAGTTTTGCAACAAAAAGGGAATCTTAAGCATGCTTGCTAATTAAATATTTGAATTAATAAAAAAAATCAAATTTTTTATACTTACTTGTTTCCTTGCTTTCTCCTTAATCTTGTATCCCGAAATCCTTCTTCGCAGTTTGAGGAAAATATGAGGATAAGGAAAGTTATACTAGAGTTTTTCTTGATGTAGGAGAGAAAGGAAATGTTTAGGTTTTATAAGGCTATAAGAGATTTTCTTTTTTTTTGAACCTGGACTCTAATTAGGCTAGATTAGCAATTAGATAAGAATGGAAAGTGGTAGGAAAAATCTCAAAGAGATTCTTCTTGAACCTGGACTCTAATTAGGCTAGATTAGCAATTAGATAAGAATGAAAAGTTGTAGAAAAAAATCTCAAAGAGATTTGATTTAGAATTTGAAATTATAGATTGTCTAGCTCATTAGATTCAAATTTAATTTTGAGTGCTCTTAGATTACACGCTAATGTGGCACAATGGTTAACTCTCTTCTCTCCCTTGTTGGGGACCTAAGTTCAATCCCCAGTGCTAGCACATATATATATTATTATTATTATTATTATTATTATTATTCATTTTATTTATTTATTTATTTTTATTTTTATTATTTTTTTGTATATAAAAACAAGAGTATTACAGTGGAACTCTTTGAAGCCACCAAAGTTGATCGTGTTGAGTGTCTTGATGCACAGTCTAAACCTCCCGATTGCTTTAAGTCTGTCGTGGGTGCACTTTAAAGCCAGGAGTGGACGGTCGTCTGCTTGTGCCAGTGTACTGTTGAACTGATTTGCAGAAGTAAGGACTGAACGCCAGCTCTTTTGGGACGGAGGGATAGTACTGCTTTAAAGATGCGACTGATATTCCACAAGGCGGACGCGATGTTAGGCCGGATTGGAAGGATGCAAACTTTCGGAGAGACGCATCTTTTTTCGAGTAAAGACGCGACTTTCTGGACGCAACTATGGCCGTGCTAAAGGGATACGTCCATTGAAGAGGCGCGGCTGTTGGGTGCGAATCCGTGCCATGCCATGAGTATACTGCCACGTGTCCTGTGGAGCCGAAGGGACATCTGCTTTTTGGCGTGCGAACTTCGCGCTGTATTAAATGCGCTGTCCATGCGTCAAGAAATGATTCGATGCCGAGTCAATCGAGCCAAGCGCCGCATATCTTTGCGAATCACTGGGCCTATAAATAGCAACAGTCATCGAGAGAGTCCTCATTAGTCTCTTTTTCGTCTTCGGGTGCATCTGCTAGGGTTTTGAGAAAAAGGTTCTCTTTGTTTTCTTCTCTTCCGTCTAGCATTAGATTCTTGCTTCGCAATGGCACCCAAGGCCAAGCGAACTGCTTCATCATCGAAGGCGGTCGTCACTGAGGCCCAAAAGGGCGGTTCCTCCATGCAGGAAGCCCCTATCTCAGGTATAACGCTATCAGGTTTGATCTTCGCCATTAGAGGGGTTTATGGAGTTCTTATAACCCTAAAATCCCTTCTTTGAAAGAGAACCGCCAACGTGGATTCGAAACCGTGCTTGGTTCCCAGACGCGGTCTTTGAGTTAACAAACAAGGCGCGGGTTTGATGACCCTACCGCTTTTATCCGCTTGAGGATGTACTTGTTTGTTGAACATAGGGCACCAGTAAGCCTTGCGTTCCGGAGTCATCACTTAGAATGTTTCTAATTGTGAAAGATCCGGACGCGGACTTGATTCTTGCATTCTGTGGTATCAGACGCTGTTTTTTTTTTTTATGAATCTTGCACCGAGTCCAAGTACTTAGATATTTTTCATAAGTCTTGGATTTTGAAGACGCAGACTCCCTGCTGGCCTCATGGTCCTCAGGTCTGGACGCGGATCCTCATGTCTGGACGCGGATTTTGATAATTTCTGCGTCCAGTATCTCTTCTGCGTCTGAGTTATAGACACTTAATCATTTTGTTTAGACTTCTGATCAAGTGTCATTTTCTTATGCAGTGCAACACTCTTCCAGCCCACTCTCCAAGAGGCGCCACTTCGGGCACATAGGGGGTGCTGACCGTGATTTAACCTTTGTGCTGCAAAGGACTGCTCCTGTGACTGCCGACAAGTCGAAGGAGCGAAGGGAGAGGCTCTCCAACGTTGACGCGGCAACCTTTTGGGAGCTTATGACTGACGCGGCATTTACAACGAATGCTCGCGCTCCGATGGAGAAGCCTGCTTTCTTCTTTGGAGACCATATTAGCGAGGGCGGCCATTCCTTGCATGACGGAGATTATAAATGGCTCCGTCAGATAGGGGATAGAAGATTCTTTCTTCCAAACATGGAGAGGATGTACCCACTATCTTATCTCCAGCACATGTCCGTCCCTCGAAAACTGACATGGGAGCTTTCCCGACCTGTCTCTGAGATTACTCTCGGCAACCTAGGCTTCAAGAAGGTATATCATGCTGGTCATGATAAGGAGGCTCTCAGCCTGTTTCCCGGGCTGTTGAGGATCGATCACCCAGTAGGAGAAACTCCTAAACTCGGCACCACCTTCCTCAATGCATTCATGAAAGTAGGGGGTGATTTTCTAGTCGACTTCCGTTCGCCCGGGTGGATCCATTCCACTGAGAAGTATTGGTGGGGCAAGATGGTGAGCTTCGTCCTTGCCGATCTTGGAGGCCTATTGGAGCATGTGAAATTGTACCAAGCGGTCAGGGCCGTGCAATATGGTATTCCACCAAGTTCTCAAAACTTCTTTGGGATCCTGGAGCATTACAATCCTCTGACGGGGACATTCTTCACTCCGGTCGGAGAGATGAGTCTTGCCCTGCACGAGTTGTACGAAGTCTCGGGGCTGGTAATGGGGGACTCTCCCTATGAGGAATGCGTCCCGACCACTGAGGAGCTTCACCTTATGAAGAAAGAGTCTCCTCGGGTGTACGAGACTTATTGGGAGGTGTTATGTCACTTCCACATTTGCGGCCAGATAACCTCTTGGAGGGCGAGGGGAGTCAAGCAGCTGCCTTGAGCAAGCTACTTGTTTAATGGCGTCAATCAGAAAGACCATCCAGTGACCCGACTGGCTCCCAGCTCCGACGAGGAGATTGCCGATAGGATTCAGGCTTCTGTAGACTCCTACACCACGGAGTCGAACGAGGATACTTTCGAACCCGACACGGTTTTCGAAAGTTTCCATCATCAGGCCCGGACCCCTATCTCCAATCGAGCACTGCTGGCGGGCTTCTTAATGTTGTGATTGAAGCGCTGTGTGGTGCCGACACTGCCACATGAAGTGATTGTTGGCGACGTAGTGTACCCGGCGGTGCTCCTGGCTTATGGTAGGCCCATAGCCCTCCTCCCGGCCATGGCGACCGGTATTCAAAGTGGGTTGCGGGCCTTAACTCAGAGTCTGTGCAGGATAGAGAAGGTTGTCGACTTCCAGGGTGAGCCGATTGTTGACTCAGAGGGGAGGCCGACGATAAAACGTCCCAACCCTCGGGTTGAACTTCCCTACACGTACCTAATGGCTTGGTACGTTATGCACTGTCCCTCCCTGATGACGCCGGTGTCTTGGAGTGAGGGGTTTACCCTTTTCGTACAGCGGTTGGAGGGTTCAAGCTGGTGTAATACTTATATGTATTTCATTCGGAGGTGCATTCTAACTGCTTCGAACTACCAGCTCAATCGCTGTTTCCCCGAGATTGCTGGAGCATCTTTTGGGGATAAACTTGCTGACTTCGTGGGCCCAGATAACTTCATGAGGCTGTCATCGGGAGTTTTCTAGTGGTTGGTCAATATTCGGCCCGGGTATGTGCTTTTCCGACAAGGGAATTCGTGCACGATCGAGCCGTACATGCCGAATCGCTTCGCCCGACAGTTCGGCTATGATCAATTGTATGTCGGTAACCCCAATGCTCGACTCGCCTTCAGTGGGAACTTGTTTGAAGGTGCTTGGGCTTGGTATTATAGTGTGGCCGGAGGGACGGAAGCGCTTTTTCGTCTGCCCCCCAAGGAACCGAAAGGCTGTACAAGCCTTAGCTTCTGTACCTGGTACTTCCAAGCCAACCAAACGCCTGACTTTGCTCCAGAGTACTCATGCATCGAGAGTATCAATGCATCTTACGAAGCAAAGTTGGGGTCCAACAAACGCTCACGAGGCGTTGAGGAGTATCGGAAGGCTCTGAAGGAGACCAGAAGGGTATCAAGGGAGGAGCCGCGAGCAGCAAAGGGTCGACAGGTGGCGCGTAAGCGTCCTCAAGGCTCTACTTCCACTGTTGAGCCTGCCCAAAGAAGGTCCGGAGAGACTTGGCGGCCGCAGTTTCTCCGTCCGAAGACATCCCTTCTGGTGTTGAGGAACAGAGTGAAGAATCGGAAGAGGAGGATGACGCCTCCTTAGTCCGTACCCGTGGGTTGCGCAGCAGGGGCCCCAGGATTTTAGAGGAAGGGGAGTTCGCTGACAAACCCACCGCCGCTGACGAGGCTGAGCAGCTTGAAGTCGACATAATGAGCAGAGGTGATGTTGAGATTCCAGGGGTCTCAACTCAGCCTGGGACTTCCTCAGCTCATGAGAGGAGGGATGAGGCACAACTGCCTGGGTCCCCTAGTGTATTAATCCCCAGTCCTCGGGTAGTTGACCCCAGCCCTACCACTGGGGTATTTGGTGGCAAGGCCCCGGTTGCCGAGGCTTCTCGCGTTGCACTATCGTCTTCTTCATCTGAAGAAGAAGAGTATGATTCAGGCGATGAGGTCGACTTTGGCGATGAACCCGCTCCTCCTAATCCGAGTAAATTCTCACACATCTCGGAGGAGGAAATATATGGGTGTGAGCCGGTGACGGCGTCACCACCAGCGGCAGTTATTCCTGCTGAAGCTGCTGAAGGTGCTCTTTTCGCCTAACTCATCCTTTTAACTAGGAAAAGGATTTTGACGTTTTCTTTTTCATTTGGCTTCATATCGCAGGGCTGGTCGTGGTTAGCGAAGCCGCTGCTTCCTCCCAGATCGAGGAGATGATACAGGAGCTGGCCCAGCAGGAGAGAGTTGAGACTCCTATTACTGGGATGCCTCAAGAGAGGGCAATCATCGAAGTCAGGGAGACCTCCACCCTGTAGGGTTCGCCTAAGAACTCGCCATCTTTGGACCCTCAGCTAGGTAAGAAAATATTGATATTTTGAATATTTTCCTTTTACTGTCGTAGCTGATATTCTTTGTAATTTGCAGAGGGCACTGAGGAAGCTCAGGTAGGAGACTTGGCGGTCAGTGCCTACTCGGGAGGCCGTGCAGCTCAGACCTCGGCCAAGGACCCTGAAGAGGTCGGGTTTGCTGTTACTTCATCCGCCGTGGAGGTTTCTACAGATGCAGTAGCCCTAGAAGCGCCGGGGGTTACCCTTGCTTCTGCCGCACCTGTCGTTAGCCCGATCCTGTACCAGAAGAATCGGTTTACGTCCCTCGCCCCGTGATGGAAAGGGGATCGGGGAGCACTTCAGCGGAATTCTTCCCAGGCGGTGATACCATGGGGGAGCTGGCGCGCCAAGTGGTGCAGCAGTTCTTTACCTCCATGCGATCATGTATTGATCTCATCCTATCTGGGAATAGCTCCTTCGAATTCGCCCGGATGTTTCTCAGAAATCTGGTTGAGAACATCAATTTAGCCGGAGGCCCTTCACCAGCCAAGGCGTGTCTGCTGCTGGTGGAGCAGTTGGGACATGACTTGAAAGAGCTTAGATCCCTGGAGAATGCTGGCTCATTTCAGAGGCCCAGGAAACTCTGACCAGGCTCCTTGCTGCTCAAGAGCAAGAGCGAAGGGAGATGGAAGAAAGGATAGCTGAAAGGACCCGTCTTCTCCAATGTTTCCAGGCTGACCATCGAAAGCTAACTGGCGAGTCAAAGGAGTCCGAGATGGTCATGCAGGCTGCGAAGCAGGTTATCCTCGACGCTCGAGCTACCATAGCCAGAGCTGAGGCCTTGATTGCTATAAATGAACAGAAGTTGGCCAATTCCAAAAAGAGGTTAGCGGAATTAGAGGCTACCAAGGCGTAAGTTGAGGAAAATCTCTCTGTTAATTCCTCCGAGCTGGAATCCCTACGAGTGCAGCTGGCTGGGAAGAGATTTTTATCCGAGGATGAGCTACGGGCCCAGGCTCTCATGGAAGCTGAGAAGGCGCGTCAACATGAGATACATCGCCTTAAAGAACAAATCCGTTCTTTGGCGAACCAGGACTTTTAGCCTTCTCTTTTTTTTTTCTTGTAAAGAAAAGGACACTCTATTTACCAAGAGTGTTTGTATCTACTTTTATCATTTTTGAATAATAAAAGTCGTTGAAACTTTTGTTCCATCTTCATTGCCCCGCTGTAGATGAATCAACCTCTCAATCACAGATTTTGGTTGTGCTCCCTTACTGACTGTGAATACTGAACTTAGGTAAAACTAAGTTCTTTTGATGAAACGCAGCGTCGATTCATAAAAAGAGACGCGGCTCTGAGGCACGCGATTCTGACCTGCCAGTGAAGACGCGGTTCAAGCGGACGCGAAGGACGCAGCTTTGAGTGTGATTCACTGGCCGCAATCCTTAACTTCATCCAGACGCAGAGTTCAGGATACATTAAGAATGTGGTCTTATGCCCCCTTAAAATTGACGCAGTCAGGGACGCGACGCTGAGACTCGGTGCAAGACCCATCATCATTCATGTAAACGCAGCTCCAAGGCACTTGTGAAGGTGATAGGCCTTCTCTGCTGAAGATGTAAGCTTCGGGACGCAGCTTTATGTGCTTTCCCACTGAGACCCCCAGAATGAGTCCCTTTTGTTGATGGACGCAATCTTGAGTTGTCCGAGAGACGTGGAGCAACTTTGAGTCATCCAAGAGACGCGAAGGGTCTTCTAACTTGGAATGAAGGAGAACGCCACTTTTTGAAAAAGAGGCGCGAGCCTCTGGACGCAGCTCTCACATCTGCGTTTGGTGCAACTTCCCAGTCGTTAAGTGCAGCCTGACATAAAGATCCTGTGAGATTTTCAAACGTCAAGTCCTCGTTGACGATTGGGAACCCGCATCACCCGTTGTTTCCCGAAGCGGTTGTCCACGCGTCGGTTCTTCATTGGGCTTAGGCGTTAATGCCTTTTAATGCCAAACCGGCGCTGGCGGTTGGAGACCAGCGTCTTCGATGTTTCCCGAAGCGACGCTCCACGGGTCAGCCTTTCATTGGGCTTTGACAGTCGTGTGGTCATTAAGGCCGACGGTTCTAATTAATGAACCATTAATTATGGTTATTATGGGCTGCCTATAAATAGGGCTTACCCCTTCCTTTAGCAGTCCTATACTTGGACTATTCTCTTTTAACAGCGAGTGCTCTGAGAGACTCCATCTTCTCCCTTCAAGGACTTTACCAGGGGCTTGCCTCCATGGATGAAGATGACCCAGAGCTTTCATGCTTCTGTTTGGTCTCTTCAGAAGATTACCACTGTCAAGTGATTTCAATAACAGAAAGCGTCTCTTTGAGCACCTTTTATGTCCGCGCTTCGATGCAGAGAGTTCAACTCTTAATAGAGGCCTCTGCGGGTACGCCGTCTTGGTTTGCCATGACATTTTTAACCCGGCCAGGTTTGAATTTTGATATCTCTTAAAGAGATATTATCATCTGGATGAAGTCTTAGTTGGCGCATTCCTTTTCTGGAATTTACGCCATCGACTTAAACTTCTCTGGGCGCCAATACAGTGGGCTTTGGCCCCTTGCTGTCGGTTTTGCACACAGAGCTTGCGCCTTGAGGGCGTTGACCTGGAAGAATTTTAACTTCGACTGGAGGTCTCAGGCCTGAATCTTGCAACTCCTGTTCATTCAACAGGGAGATGGCAATTTTCGCGTCTGATGAGACTGCGTCTGAATTCTGTGTATATCACAATTTTGATCGCGTCTGTTTCTGCCAGTGAAGACGCGGTTCACTGTGCGGGTCATTTCCGCGTCTGAAGTCCTCAGCGATAGCTGCGTTTGTCACTTAGTTTTTCTGTTGAAGTATACTAAGCTTCAGATCTTCTAATTTTGTTGCTTCTTGCAGGTAAGCTTGATCATCCTTTTTCATGTTCGCTGGGCCCTTGGGAGAATATATCGGCCAGCGAACTTGGTCGATGGTCGACCACAGGAGAAGAAGTCATGACCCCTGTCTTCAGGAGATGGGGACCGAACCCTTGCCAAGATCTCTTTGAATTCGACGCACCAGTCATGCTTCTTGGCATGGCATGGTCAGAGCGAGCATGGTGGCGGGGGTTGCGGTGGATATAGTGGTGGGTAGCATCCCCTGTGAGGTCTTAAAACCTCCTCTTTACCCCAGAAGTGACATCGAGGAAACTCCATGCTCACTGGACGACCTTCTGGTGGAAGAGATGTTCATCAACGAAGGATCATACCCCCACTTCGGATGGTCAGGTGGAATCAGAAGATTCTGCTGCCTTTCGACCTCAAGAAACACCATTGTTCTCGATCAATCAGAGACTTCTTTGATGTTTACATCATGCATGGTGACGTAATCAACCTCCGAACGTCATCACAGTGCTCAACCCATCTTTGGCGCCCTTCCAAAACATCTCGTATTTGGAATGGTGAGAAGCTTCAAGGAGTGAGTGCAACCTTTGAGAGAGAGACTTCTTTGTACTCCTTTATTGTAACACTCAATCTTATTGTATAAGAGAGCGTTTTGTATCACTTTCATATGCCTGAATATAAATAAAAGTGACACTTTTCTTTTTGTCTCTTCTATTGTCTTGGACTCTCTTGTTTCTTTTTGGTCAGACACATAGAAGCAAAGGATCTTTGGCTTATCAAAACTATGATGAAAATTTTAACAAGTCAAATTTTGTGGAGAAAAGATCCTATTTCAGGAACCCCACACTGCTGTCAGAGGTGTGATATTAACTTGACAAGGATAGAATAATTTTTGGTGGACCTGCCACTTTATAAAAGAAAGTGACAGGTTGAATTGGTACCCCCAGGGAAGGTGAGCTTTTATCAAAGGTTTAAGCTCAACTGGAGAGTTGATGAAAACACTGTTAACGGTGTAATGTTAACCTAACAATGTTTTTAGGTAGACTTGTTGTTCTGTTGAGGAGAATAACAAGTGAGACTAGGCTCGCGGGGAGTCTAAGAAAATCTTTACCGTTAGAGGTGTGATATTAACTTAACGGGTTGAAAGTTGTCTTGTCAGAAGTGTGATGTTAACTTGACAAGAATGTGAATCAGAGGTGTGATATTAACTTGACTCAGAAGCATTTCAGCTTTCATTTGGGAAAACTGAAAGTGTCATTGTCATAGGTGTAATGTTTAACTTGACAATGAGGGTAATGCTAGAGGTGTAATTTTGAACTTAGCATTAGTCATCTCGACTTTGACAAGGAAGTCCGAGGGAAAGTCATGGCCGTAAGTGTATTGTTGAACTTGGCGATGATCTGGATGCTAGAGGTGTAGTGTTAAACTTAGCATCGTCCATTTCAGCTTCAATATGGAAGTCTGAAGAAAGGTGACTGTCAGAGGTGTGATGTTAACCTAACAGAAACTCGATGTACTGTTTAGAAGTATAATGTTAACTTAACAGTAATTTGTCAGAGGTGTGGTATTAACTTGACAGAAATTGATTTGCGATATGAGCAATTTGAGGACCTGTCATTCTATTGATGAGAATTGACAAGTGGGGTTTTAAAAAATATGTCAGAGGTATAGTGTTAACTTGACAAATTTGGATTCGCGATATGAGCAGTTTGAGGACCTGTCATTCCATTGATGAGAATTGACAAGTGAGTTTGAAGTGCCAGATGTATAGTGTTAACTTGGCAACGACTGTATTTTGTAGACCTACCATTCCGTGGATGAGAATTGGTAAGGGATTTTGGAGGGAAGAGTGGAGTCGAGTCCACTTAGGATTTTTAGCAAACCCTCAGCTATCAACGGATTTGAGGTGCCTTTACCAACACCGTTTGAGTTGGGCTGGCCATGATATTCCCCTCAGCATGATGAGTTATCGAAGACTTATGTTGGGCTTAAAAGCCAACATTTTCCTCTTTCCTTAGCCGTTGGAGGCGTCGGATCAAAGGGGAGCATGTCCCTTAGGATTTTTAGCAAATCCTCAGCTGTCAACGGGTTTGAGGTGCCTTTACCAACTACCGTTTGAGTTGGGCTAGCCATGCTATTCCCCTCAGCATGATGAGTTATCGAAGACTTATGTTGGGCTTAAAAGCCAACATTTTCCTCTATCCTTAGCCGTCGGAGGCGTCAGATATTAATGAAGAAGCTCTTCTTGTTTTGATCAGAGGTGTAATTTTGAACTTGATCGGAGGAGGAGTACTATTAAGGATAGTACTTCTTCAAGAATCTGCCATTGATTGGCATCATGAGTGTATCGCCATTTGAGGTTATGAGGCGATACGATCCATTTGAGTAGACTGACTCTACTACAAATGGTCCTTCCCATTTGGGCTGGAATTTTCCTTTTGTCTTGTGCGTCATCACCATGGGTCTTCTGACAGCTAAGACAAGGTCGCCTTTCTTAAAAGTTCGCACTTTGACTTTCTTGTTGAAGGCTCTGGTAATTCGAGCTTGGTAAAGCTCGATTTGTTGTTGGGCCTGCAGACGTTTGTCATTCAAGGCCTCCAATTCCTGGAGTCGCTGTCGGTGCTTCTCCTCTGTTGTCATCTCCGCTGTCAAGGCGACGCGTAGAGATGGAATTTGGATTTCCAGTGGAAGCACGGCTTCACACCCATATACCAAAGAAAATGGCGTAGCTTTAGTCGGGGTTCGTACAGTTGTGCGGTAGGCCCATAAGCATTCACCCAGCTTATCGTCCCAATCACGTTGACTTTTCGAGACGAATTTCTTGAGAAGCTTGCCGATGGTCTTGTTGAAAGCTTCTACGAGGCCGTTAGCAGCGGGGTAGTATGCCGTTGAGGACACACTCTGGATTCTAAACTTGGCGCAGAATCTCTGGAAAGCCTGACTGATGAACTGGGGTCCGTTGTCGTGGATAATTCGCCGAGGTACCCTAAAACGGTAAATGACGTGATGCTTCACGAACTTGATCACATCAGATGACTTCACCTCCTTCAAAGGAACGGCTTCAGCCCATTTGGAGAAGTAATCAGTTATTGTCAAAATAAACCGATGTCCTTTTGATGACGGCGGGCTGATAGGGCCAACCACATCCATCCCCCACATTTCAAATGGCCAAGTAGAAGCCGTGGAATGAAGGTAGCCTGGTGCTTGATGGATGAAATCGCCATGTACTTGGCAGGCGTGACATCTTTTGGCATAGGTGATGGCGTCAGCGATCATCTTGGGCCAATAATATCCCAACCTTTGGAGTCGGTATGCAAGTTTTGGGCCAGGTTGATGGGCTCCACACATGCCGTCATGGGCTTCTTTCAATACCTCCTGTGCCTCTTTTTGTGAAAGGCAGCGAAGCAAGATCCCGTCATGCGATCGACGATACAGTGTTCGTGTAATCGCATTATAGTAGTATTTGGGGGCCTTCCTTCGAATGGCAGCCGCTTCCTTGGTGTCCTCAGGCAAGATGTCATACAAGACATAATCGATGTAAGGGAATCGCCAGTCTTTAAGCTCTGGACCGGTTAACAATTCCAGTGCTTCTTTGCTTTGAGAATCTCCTGTTGGCTCCTGATAATCCTCAAGAGCAATTCTCGGGCAATACAGGTCGTGGCTGTAGACGAATATCTTCTCCATCGCTCCAGCTGGAAGAGCTAAGGAGGCCGCGAGGGATGCGAGTGCATCTGCATGCGCATTTTGCCTGCGCGGTACATGATCGATGTAGAAGTTCGTGAACCTCTCGGCCATATGGATAGTTGCGTTGTAGTAGGGTACTAGATCCTCATGTCTGACTTCGTACTCCCCGCGAACTTGGCTGACGATGAGTTTAGAGTCGCCGTATGCCTCGAGATTTTTAACGCCAATCTCATCGGCGAGTTGCATCCCAATCAAAAGAGCATTGTACTCCGCCACATTGTTGGAACACGGCTCAGTTAATGAGACAGCTCGAGGAATCACATAGTTCTATGGGGAGACGAGTACTACTCCTACTCCTGCTACTAGGTGTCCTTTTGGGCTTGTTCTTGATGCACCATCAAAGAAAAGTTGCCACACCTGCCTTTCAAAGGATGTCTGGGTCTGGCAGGCTTCAGCGACCTCATTTGGGAGATCGTCGTAAAATTTGGTTACCCTCGGATCTGAATGCTCAGCCAGGAAATCCGCCACCGCTTGTCCTTTAATAGCCTTTTGTGGTAAAAAGTGCATCTCATATTGAGATAGCAATATGGCCCATTTTGCCAGTCGGCCATTTAGCGATGAAGGCTTTGTCATGAGTAACCTCAAGGGGTTGACTTTTGATATGACATTTATACTTTGGCCTATCAGATAGTGTCGCATTTTCTAAATGGCGAACACTAATGCCAAACATTCCTTCTCGATCGGATTATACCGATGTTCGGCTCCGATCATTGTTCTACTCAGATAGTAGATCGCTTTTTCTCGTCCTTGGTCATCATTCTGGGCTAGTAGAGCTCCCAAAGAATGATCCATTGCTCGAACGTATACCAGGAAAGGTTTTCTGGATATCGGGGCTGCAAGGACTGGTGGTTGGGTGAGGTAGTGCTTGATTTCCTCAAATGCTTGTTGGCAAGCGTCGTCCCAAATGAACGAAACACCCTTCTTCATTAGTTTAGCGAAGGGTTGGCATCTTCCGGAGAGGTTTGAGATGAACCTGCGGATGTACGCCAATCGTCCTTGTAATCCCCTGAGTTCCTTGAGATTTCTCGGAGGTTGCATCTCCTGGATAGCGCGAATCTTTTCCGGATCTAAATGAATTCCTGTGGAAGTCACTACAAACCCTAGGAACTTGCCGCTGGCCACCCCCAGGAAGGATTTGGTAGGGTTCATCTTCAACTGATGGACCCGCATGATGTCGAAGACAACTTTTATATCAGCTATGTGATCACCTTTAGCGCGACTTTTCACCGCAATATCATCAACATAACATTCTACCGTTCTGCGCATTTGCGGCTGGAAAATAGCGTTCATGGCCCTTTGATATGTTGCCCCCGCATTCTTCAGTCCGAAGGGCATGACAGTATAGCAATATACCCCCAGTGGTGTCCTGAAAGAGGTATGCTTTTCGTCGTCAGGATACATTTTGATTTGATTGTATCCTGAAAACCCGTCCATGAAGGACATTCGTTCGAATCCACAAGTATTGTCAATCATGACGTCTGTGATTGGCAGTGGGAATTCGTCTTTGGGCAAGCCTCGTTTAGATTACGGAAGTCGATGCAGATCCGGATCTTTCCGTTTTTCTTAGCAACGGGGACGATGTTGGCTACCTAATCGGGATGTTGCTCTTCCCTGATGAAGCCAGAATTTATAAACTTTCTGACTTCTGATTGAATCGCCTCCATTATCTCTGGACGGAACCGTCGCTGCTGTTGTTTGACAGGCTTTATGTCCGGATTGATGTTGAGGCGGTGCATAGCCACTTGAGGATCAAGTCCAGGCATGTCTTCGTAATTCCAGGCAAAGACATCTTTATACTCTTGAACAAGAGATATTAGATCCTTTTTCTCCGACGGTGACAGGCCGTCGCTTATGAAGATGGGCTTAGGATTAGCCTCATCCCCTAGATTGATCTGAACAATCTTGTCTTCTGTGGGTGGCTCTCGCTGTTCAAAGCGGGTATCCCAAAGAGTATTTAAATGTTTGATCCAAGGATCTGTATCGGATTGGATCATTTCTTCATCTTCGTCTTCCAGGTGGCTTGTTGAAACCATGTTCACTGAAAGTTCTTTAAAGATGTTGCCGACACTAGCATCTAACTCCCATGATGACGTGCCTGAAGAGTAATCGTGACCTGATGATTCTTGAGAATCAGAGGCTGATGGAGCCGGAGTTGATACATAGCCCAACCCCTGCGAGTCTGATGATAATAATCGGGTGCCTTTCCTTTTGGCACAAAGGATCGAAGTAGCGTTCTCCTTCCTTTGCCGAAGTTCAACCCGGGTCTGCTGGTTAGGTCATACCCCATGTTTTTCATCATTCTGAGTGCCTTTGGCTCATAATGACCGAACTGAGGGGATTCCTGCTCGTTTTCTGATTCTTCATGATTCATTGGTTCGGATTCAATTCGTCCGAAGAGAATTGGTCTTTGGCCCTTCCTTCTCGCTGGAATCATGAATATTGATTGTTGCGCATCGCTGACATTTCGACATGTTTTAAAGGACGATTTCACTGGTACATGCAACGATGTCAAAGCATCCATTGCCGACCAGATATCGTCATCCACGTCGGTACTAGTGTCTGACGGCACTAAATCAGAAGCAAACACAGAAAAATACGCTAAATCTAATTCTTCATTAATGTACCAACCGCCTACATCATCGGCGGAGGTATTATCAACATCGGGCTTATTAATGCCCGTCACAGGTGGATCTAGCTCTCACGCACACTCATCTTCCTCCAGCTCGGTGTCGGCTTCATTGCCAGAGTCTGGTTCCTCTGGTTGCGGGACTTCATCTATTTCCACAGATTCCTGATATAGGAGGGAATCTGTGAAATAATTCTCCACTCCCTTGAACGGATGCCTCTCGGCAATCAACGTTCGCACCTTTCCACTCCCGTCAATGTATTTCATGACTTGGTGGAGAGTAGAGGGGACGATAGAATTGCGATGAATCCAGGGTCTTCCCAGCAGTAGATTGTAGGAGGTGTCAGCATCTATGACGTAGCATGTCACCTCTGACCTTAGGTCTCCAATCTGGCATTTGAGCTTGACCTTCCCCATCGGACGGGTACTATTGGCATTGAACCCATAAATGGTCGTCTGGGTAGGGCTCAAACGGTGAGTAGGAATCCCGAGATGTTGCGTGACCCTGCGAGGCATGATGCTCAACGCAGACCCGGGGTCTACCTGGATGCGATTCACCTCAGATGATCCAATATACCCTGCGAAGTAAAGGGGTCGATCATGCTTCCCTTTGACTTGCATGTCTTCTGCCGTGAAGGTAATGCAGGGAATATTTTGGGAGGCGTGGAGGCAATCCTCTACATCTTCCTCCTTCGGTAGCTGGGTCATGAAGACCTCAGCATTAGCCAGAGCTTCTTGTAGAGCTTCTCTGGTCGACTTTGATAATCTGAGAAGCTCATAAAGAGTAATCCGCGCTGGGATGTTGGCTAACTGAGCCAGGACATCAAAGCGGTAAGGTGCCGTGGATCCTTCCGCTATGTCTTTTGAAAGAACTTGGGAAAACTGAAGTTCTTTCTGTTTCTCCCCGGGTTGCTTCGCAGAGGGCTTGGCTGGTTCTGTGGCGGGTCTTGGAGGAGTTACCGCCGTTTCGCCATACTTTTTCAAATATGGCTGACCCGAACGGGTTTCTGCCACCAGCTGACTGGGTTCTGCGGCCAGAACTATTGTCTCCTCTTCTGAGTCGGTTAGCGAGGGAATATCAGTTTCCGCTTCCCGCGAAGAGGCGCATACCACATTACAGGATGTGGCCTTAGCTTTACCTTTGGACTTCCTGCTGGTCACAGTGGTCCATGGCTGGCCATCCACAAGGTCGGGATGAACCCATATGACTTCTCCCTGAGGTGTAGGGACAGGTACTAGGCCCTTCTCTTGCTGCTGGTGCGGGTCTATGTTGACCATTCTCAGCTCTCCTCTTGGGATAGGGACTACACCAGAGGGTGTTGGAGGTTGCCTTCGAAACTGGAGGACTGACGTCATATTAGCCGTCACCTTCTTCTGTTCTGGTCGGAGTTTCAATACCTCCGCGTCAATCAGGGCCTGAAGGATGTCCTTGAAGACATAACAGCTCTTGGTAGGGTGTCCCAACATCCTGTGGTACATGCAGTAGCTGGGATTGTCGGTTTTACCGACTTCCTCGGGGCGCCTAGCTTCAGGAAGCTTTAGTCGATTGCTCTTGTTGAGTAATTTGAAGAGCGAGTCGACATGTTCATCCTTAAAGGAATACTGCTTGTTGGCCCGTGGTTGGCTTGAAGAGCCACTTCCCTTGACCGGTTGAGGCTTGACAGGGGACTTGGTCTCTGCTGCCAAGTTATCCTTCCTTTTGGCTTGGAGGGATGTGTCTTGCGCACGCCTCGTTGACCTCTCAGGCCTGGGCTTGTTTTCTTCCGCTCTGACGCGGGCGACAATCTCCTCAGCCTGTTCACCCTGCTGGATCAGTTGCTTCCAGGTGCGGCTTTCAGCAACTCCTATTTGAGCAAGGAGTGAGGTTTGGAGGTTGTGGCGACATGTTTCCACCAGGGTGGCCTGGGTCATACTGCTCGGACATCGGAGCGCCACGTTCCGAAATCTTTCCACGAAAGACTTAACGGACTCTCCCTTTCGCTGCTTGGTGGCTAAGAGGGTAGGCATGTTGACCTCCGAGTCATCTTCAAAGAAGCGAGTTAAGAAAAGCTTCTCCAAATCGCCCCAGTTCTTGATGGAACCTTCAGGGAGCTTCATGAACCATTCAAAGGCTAGCCCTTTTAGGGTGCCGATGAATAAACGCGCCAGGATGGCATCGTTATCTATCACATTCCCAGTTTGGGACTTGAAATAGTAGATGTGTTGGTTCGGTGAACCTTTCCCATCAAATGCTTGGAGGGTTGGAGCCTTAAACTTGGGCGGATATGGAACCAGGTCCCATTCGGCTGGATATGGGCGGACCACTCCTGCTTCTTGGAGACCTTTCCGATTGGTAAGGGCTTCAAGGCGCTGCTCCAACTGGTTCATTCTTTTAGAATGAACCTTTCCCTGGTCTTGATCGTTCTTTTCCTGCGACGAGGATTTAGACGAACCAGAGATAGGTTGCTCTTTCTTCTCGGAGTGTTCGGAAGATGAGCTTTCTCCCTCTTTTCGCTTGCCCTTAGACTTTTTAGGGGGAGATTTCTTCCTGTCTTCGAGCAGCTGTGCGAGCATTTGCTTGAGAGAGTCGATGGATTCTTGCTGAGCACGAATCATCTCAAGTTGTTCCTTCTGGACCTGGGCTTGCAGCTCCAGGCGCCGGGTTGTCTCCTCAGGAGTGCTCGTCATGTAGGTGAAGGCCTCCTTCTCGATGGAAGAGTTCGAGGCCTGCGATTCTGCTACAGCAGAATGAGAGTCATTCATTTTAACGCCCTGGGCTAGGGCATTATAGTCAATCGGGGGAATGGCCCCGGTCCGGGTGCGAGTGTGTCGGTACACTCCTTCCGGTTCAGAGTCAGACTCGTCGGAGCTGACTACAGGCTGTTTTCCCCTGCTCCTGCTTGCCATGTTAGCAGTGAGCTCTGGATACTCAATGTCAGAGAATATCCTCCGCCTGTGAGAGCGTCTTCTTTTGGCTGAGGGGGGAATCAGGGTCAGCTGTCTAACCAAAGACTGCTGGTTCACGCCTGAATTACAACGGCACTCGGAGAGCATAGAGATGAGCCGTTGGCAGCAACATGATGAAGTGATTTGATTAGCACTTCTTTTCTTCGTCAAATAATCTCTTAGATCCATGGAAAGAGGATCAAAGAGATTAGCCTCGCAACTTCGAGGGCGGGAGGCATCCTTGCGCTGTACAGCTTGGACGCAGGATTCAGAGACGCGATTCTCGCGCCGCAGCTGTACGACGCGTGTCTGGCATCTCTGTTGAGATGAGACGCGACTGTCGCGTTGCTGCTTGGTGCGTCGGGGCACAGACGCTTGAGAGTGAGTGGGCTGCTGGGCCCCACGCCTAAGGGCGCGTGCCTCTTGCACTTGATGAGGCGCGCAGGGTTCGCCTTGGCGTCTGGTGAATTGGACTTCAGAGGACCTAATTTGGGGAGTCTCGCGTTTGGGCCACCAAACGCGGATTTCGCGTGCTGGACGTGGCGCGGCCAAGACGCCGGATTGAACTTTGCGTCCTACCTCAGTTGGACAATCAGAAGTCCCAACTTGCAGTTGACGCGCACGTCTCCTCTGTCGACGCTCAGCGTTTTGGTTGCGTCGTGGTGGTGGAGAAAAGCCAACGACGACTTGGTGCTGAGGGAGAGGGTGGACTGGCTGGACACCAGGAATTTTGACCACGCGGGTCTCCTGAGAGACGCTGACGCGTGTGTTCCGCATGGCGCGGTTGGTCGCAACGGCAGTTGTGCCTGAGACCACGCGGGCCTCCTGAGAGACGTTGGCGCGTGTATCCTGCTTGGCACAGTTGGCTGTGACATCCTTTGCAGCAGCAGCGCCCGAGAGAGCCTCAGATCGGACTTCGGCGACAGACGCGGGTCTTTGGGCTCTTGGAGCCGGAAGAAAGAAACTCTTCATACTTTACCTGGTCGAACTCGACGACGAGCGATTCGACCATTTTCCCCTTATAGAGGACGTCACCTTGCGCCACGATTTGCTCGTCAGTGACAAATGTAGTCCCCAGCGGAGTCGCCATCTCTTGTATGCGTCGGAAAAGAGGGGATCAAATTGTAAAATTCCTTTGATTGGATGGAAGATTACAACAGATCAGTCTTCCGATTACAAGGGAGGGAGGATGTTGAGCCTTGAATCCTCCCTTTGTTTAAGGCTGGATTCTTCAAGTGACGGTGGAGAGTGAATCTTGTTCTCCGTTGACCGGGTGACCGTCGAGACTTTCCGGGGATCTCCTCTTCGGATGGTAAATGGAGTAACTCAGCTCTGTCTACCAAAACTCTCAAAGAGAAGATAGGCAAAGTGCAACTTGAACACAGCAAGTTTTCTGAAGGGTTTTAACTCTCTCTCTTTTCTCTCAGAAATCCTTCCACCCAAAATTCGACCCCTTCTTCATAGCGACGGGGCTATTTATAGGGGTTTCAGGGGCGTACGTGCCTCCTAAAAACACTCCATAATGGGGGCTAACCTTCCCCGTTATGTGGGCCGTGATTGGCCCCGAAACCGGGACGGTTACAACTGAGACGCGGGTGTCAACCCACGCGCCTTGGTGCGGCTGAGACGCGGGTTTCGACCCTCGCGCCTTGGTGCGGCTGAGACGCGAGTTTCGACCCTCGCGCCTTGGTGCTGCTGAGACGCGGCCAAAATTCTGCTTTTCAATGGCTTGTCTTTTAGTGATTTTTAGACAGCCTACATTCATCTGCTCTTTTCCTCGTGCTGATGGCAGCGCTGATCATGGCTCATTCATCAAGATGGATCATGGTGTTGTGTGTGTCCGGGTTTGGGTCGTTTCTCGGGTAGAGTCGAGGATTAGCACCGGCCTGGCGTTGATGGTTCTGGTCGTTTGGGCTGAGGTACAGGCTGTTAAGGGGGGCTTGGAGGCCACGGCCGGCGATGATCTAGGGCTCGATTACGGAAGGCGAGCTTCGGGAGGTCGACGGCGAGATTGGGATCAGACCTCTCCTCCTTTTTTTCTTCCTCTTCTTCCTTTTTTCTCTTTTTCTGCTAAGTTTTTTTGAGACAACAAATCGATTTGACAGAATAGAACATGGGCATTTTCGACAGTCAACCAAGGTTAAGACCCACGTGGGTCGAGTCAGTGTACACGTTAACCCACGTACAACCCAAAATCGTATCTGAGGAGTTTTTGACAGACTTTGAAACAGTGAAGACTTTTGGACGGTCCTATCTTTTCTTGAGGACCTAGAAGCAAGCTTCCCGTCATTTTTTTAGATCGCCCATATTAGCGTTCATGCTATCAATCCTCGAAATAACACCTAAAATTATTGAGGGTTTAAGACGAGATTATCGAGACCAAAGATCAAGGAGGAATACTCATTATTTTTAATTTTCTTTTATATTTTATCACAAACAAGATTATCTTATGTTATATCTGATATCCCCCATCTGGGTAGTCCCCCAAACCAAGGTTTGAGGGGTTTGGGGTTCAAAATAAGATTACCGGAACTGGGTCTTGCTCGGGAGCCAAGGATTGGGGTTTGAAGGCCTCCAAACCTCATGAAATTTTGGGTTTTTGAGGCTCCAGTTTGAGTGGAGTTTTGATGTTCGTATGGTTACAAACCAAAGTTTCATTTTGACTGAAATGAAATCCTACTTTGAGAAACTTTATTGCTAAACTAGGCCTTAGCTGGTAGATTGTTTTTTTAATCATATCGTTTGTTTAGTAATTTGTGTGCTCATCCAAAGTCTATAATTTTTTTGATAATACAAACGAGCTAGGCAGCATCAGCAGGAGACTGCTGGCCCAAATGAGCTCCATGAAGAAAAAGCTTTATGAAGTGAAAGTAGCGTAACAAAATCAACGAAGAATGCGATGAAATTTTTCGGAGAAAATAAGTTTTTAGATTAGAAGTAGAAATTAATGAACATGTAAATATCAATTTTAACTCAATACAGAAGAGTGGACGTGCCGGAGTGGTTATCGGGCATGACTAGAAATCATGTGGGCTCTGCCCGCGCAGGTTCGAATCCTGCCGTCCACGATTTTTTTTTTTCTTAAATATCAATCTTATATAATTCTATAATCACTCTTTTTCACACAAGCAACAAGATACAAACCAACAAGGTAAGAAGAAGGTAAGAAGAATAGTCACCTCATACATATAATAAATACAGTATGAGAATAAAGTATACAGCTCCACTTGCTAAATTCTTTCATTGCTTTGGCATTTATAGAAAGTATAACCAGTAGGATTCAGAATCAAAAGAACCAGAGAAGTCACACTGTTTTTGACTGAAACCTCCCATAACACTTGTTTCAACACACTTCTCCTGCATTATTACTACTCTGGCTTGCATGACCAGAAGATGCAGTGAGGGGAAAAATGAAAGAGGTAAAGGATTTGATTACAGGAACTTGAGCAATGGTGCAGGAGCCACAACAGGTCTTGTTATGCACAGAGAGAATGGGGTAGAGTGGCTGTAATGATTATACCAAACTAAACATGACTGCTCACATTCTAGACCACAGAGAGGCTTGTTGAACTGCACTTTCAAGATCCAGTTGCCAAAGGGTCTGTAGAACTGGGTGCTCATAACACAATAGGATTTGATCGCAAGAACTTCGTGCATTTAGTGAGCCAAATCCTCGGGCTCGGTAGGACTGGGGTGCTCCAAGTAGAGCTGCACCTTCAGGGGCTCACTGTTCATGGACCTGATTGGAGTTATGTTTGGAGGTTGCATCCACTGCTTGGTATCTGTTGGAATCCACAGTTGTGGTTCTTTGCTGCTGCCCTCCTGAGGGAGTGCTCGGAAGTATGCAGTGATCTCCCAACTACTTCCTGTAAAAAGAAAGTGTGTTAGAAAAAAATAAAGAAAGAAATTAGAATTACAATCTTATTCTCATGCACACCGCCAATTTATCTCAGACGAAGAAAGAAAACAGAACAAAGAACAAAGGGAAAAAAAAGCGAGTTCACTGCTTTTCTAGACAGCCTGTATCGAATCGTTGCTGTTGGCAGGCATCTCCCTGTAATTCTATATGTATCTTTATGTTCGATACAACCTTCAACAAAAACAATCTCTATATTTAGCATTGCCTTCAACACCAAAAATCTCGTAGTCAAAACAAAGAGGATCTCTGAAGCAGAACCCTCAAGGTTTGCATGCTATTATTTTGGTTGTCGCTGCTGTGGCCTAATAGGAGCCAGCAAAGCAATAAACCATGAACAATTGATGCAAAATTAAAGAACAAAGTGAGAATAGTAAGTTTGGTCATCTAAAAGTTGATTGTTCAACCAAACTTCAATTATAATGATACAATAACAACAAAAACAAACGCTTTATGCCAAACTTTCGAGGCCAGCTACATGAATCATTTTCTTCCATTTAGCTCCATTAAGGGTCATCTCCTAAATAACATGAATCATTAATATATTCTTCTTAATTGCCTTGATCCAAGTTCGTTTAGACCTCTTCTATAGTTCTTGTTTTTTCATTAACTATGATCCTATCACTTTCCCTTATCGGTGCATTTATTGGTTTGCATTATACATGCCCAAAGCATCTCAATCGATTCTCCCTCATTTTATCTTCAATTAAAACATCTGTCTACAAATGCACTCATTTCTTATTTTAACTCTTGGCGTATTGGCACCCATCATCTCAACATTCTCAATTTCTGGTTCATTCGTTTTTTTGAATATGATGTCCTTTAATTGCCCAACATTTTCTAAATCATAGACCAAAGTAAGTCTTCTAGTCGTTCTATATTTTTTCCCTTAAATTTCATGGGTATCCTACGATTAAATAAAACATGAGGGGCACTTCTCCACTTTAACCATCCTTTTATTCTATCACATTTTCCTTGATCCTTCCATCATCTTAACGAATAGTTGATTTCAAATAGCGAAACGAGCACTCTGAGGTATTTCTTGACCATCAACCTTCATATTCTCTCACTATTTTGCTAAAGTCATATTCAGTATATTTTGCTTTTGTTCGACTAATTCTAAATCCTTTGGACTCTAAAATTTCTAACCTAGTTTAAAACTGATTTATCCTCTCGTTTCATCAACTAAGATTATATCATCTGCAAACAACATGCACCAATGGAGTTCATCTTGAAAAGTTCATACATCACTAAAGCAAAGAAATAAGAAAGCCTACAGTGATCGAAAACGATTGAGTCTCCCTACCAATAGTTCACCCTAGTTATGTATCCATCAAACATATCTTTAATGACATCAATATACATGTTTGATACTTGTTTTTTATATAACACCCACCACATTATCTCCCTAGGAACCCTATCACAAGATTTATCTTCATTAATGAAAATCATATGTAGGTCTCTCTCTTTTTTTTCTTCTATTATCCGAATCAATCATCTTTAGTAAATAAATATCTTCCATAATGACTTCCATGTAGGGATGACAAACAGGGCTTAACCTGATGGGTTAAACCTGAAGCCGCCCAAATTTTCCGGTATGGGTCAACCCTTAATCAAGTTCAGGTAGAAATCAAGCCGACCCACTTGACCCGATAGTTAATGGGATCAGGTTTGGCTATAACATCTTAACCCGATTGACTGGAATACCATTTTAATATTTTACCTAACTTAATATTTACCACTTGACATTAAGCAAAAGGTAAGACTTTCAGCTTTGTTCTAGTGGAAACCTGGGAAAAGTTACAGTTTGTTTTTTTTTCAAAATAAATTATCAAAACAATGGATGGTTATCTGGTCGGGTAACCCGACTAGCAGTCCGGATCCGGATTTTAAACACTTACCTGATTAGCAATTGGATCTGTTTTGAGTCTATTATATTATATACGGGTCGGTCATCTTTTGACCCGATTGGAATCAAACCTGACCCGATTGCCACCTTACCTCCAAGGCACAAACCAAATTGATTTTCAGAAATAGATTTTTCTTTTCTTAGTCTTTGCTCAATTGCTCTCCCAAATTTTTGTTATATTTGTATGACTCAAAAGTCTGATATGCGATAGTTTGAGAAATTTTCTATATCTCGTTTATTTTTATTATATAGGTACCAAGTGCCAACTCTCCATTCATCTGGCATCTTCCTAATATTTTAATTTTTGTTAAATAACTTACTTAGCCATGCTAAACCTGTATCTAGACACTTTTAAATCTCAATAAGAATATCATCCAGTTTAACAGCTCTCGCGATTTTATCTTCTTTAGAGTATCCTTAACTTTGGTAAGCCATATTTTCCTAATATACCTATAGTCTCATCACTGAGTGCACTTGTTTGTACTAGGTTCTCCTATAAAACTCTGATTAAACAATTTACGAAATAACTTCTTCACCTTTCCTTTATTTCATCATCCATTACTAATACTCTTTGATCTTTACTCTTAATACATCTAAAACATTTCCTGAATCTCTACTCTTTCTTTTCCTCGTCCTAGCAAAGCATATATATATATCCTTCCTTCTTTTGTTTCAAGCTTCTTATATAAATTTTCATTACTTTTGGATTTAGCCTCACTAACTGCTTCTGTACCCTCCTTTCTAACTTATATTTCTGTAAATTTACCTTGTTTCTACACCTTTGCAACTCACTATAAAATGCCCTCCACATTTTAATTACCTTTTGGATTTTTTTTATTCCACAACTGACTCTCTTTATTAGACCATCCATTCCCTTCTGTTCTCCAAGAGTTTCTCTGGCCATCTTCTTGAGACAACTAGACATATTGTTTCACATAATATTAGCTTCTTCATCTATTTTTCAAGTCGTTCTATCCCTAAAATGCACCAAGTTTCTCCTTTAAAATTCTGCCATCTAGTTTTTGGTCTATTATTTGCTATATTTCTTCTCTCTTCCACTTCAATGTGAATATATTATACCTTCAACCTATGTTGGGTGGATAGCTCTCTCCCCGAATAACTTTGCAATCTTTGCATGCTAATCTATATATCCATCTAGTAAGAAAATAGTCTATTTGACTATTGATCCACAGTAAAGAGACATCAAATGTTCATTCCTCTATCTAAAACATGTTCTTTGATATCATATGACCATAAGATTTTGCAAAATCCTATCTCATTCTTAACTCCATATCCATGACCTCCATGCAACTTCACATATCCATTAATTTCTTTAGCAACATGTCCATTTAGATCCCTTCCTATAATAATTTTTCTCCTCCAGATATTTTCAAAATTAACCCATCCATCTTTTCCCAAATTTCCTTTTAATGACTGATGTAAACCCATTTGTGGCGCATAAGCACTATCGATGTTGGTAATCTCCTCTCCTGATGCAAGTTCTATTAACATAATTCCTACATTCTTTTTTTTTTTTTCCCTTTTTTTGAGGAATGAAATTCTCTTTTAATATGTTGTCTACAAGTATTCCCAACCTGGTTCTATTCCTCGTTATTCCCGTATACCAAATCTTATATCCAGTATTCTCAATCTCCCTAGAGTTCTCACCTCCGCATTTAGTTTCTTCCAAATAAATTATATTAATCATTCTTCTAATCATTTGATCTACCAACTTCATCAACTTTTCCATAAGCGTACCGATTCCAAGTAGCTAACTTAATAAGTCTCATATCCTTATTTCTCTTATGACCCACTATCCAATACCTATTTAGCACCACCTTCAAAGATCAACTTGGCACTTGAGGAATTCACCCTCATTCATATGACATTGCACGGGGTGTTGTCAGTGCAACACGCCGCTTTCAAGGAACTCCCTAGCAAACCCATCTTGCCTAGTTATCATTGCACCATGCTGGAATCGATGCAACGCGCCACGACAGGAAAGCCCCAATAATGATCTTTAGAATTCTTGCCATATGAATCAGTTATGCTAGTTGTCAGGTACCTAACGCAATCCTCCTCCTTTGTCCTGATTTGCAACAGGTCGTGAAAAAATAAAACATTTAGTGCAGCATTAGCGACTTAGTTCAATCATAGTCTATCAGACTGAAAAATACTATGCTAATAACTGAAGATATGCTGACACAGTGACAGATACTAAAAAGTAATACTTATCTACTTCTAAAAAGATCTGTAAGCATGTAATTATAATCAAGGTACTGAGGCAGGGTTTGAACCTAAATCAGGAAAGAAAATGAACTTATCAAGAATACTTTTTGGATCCAAGCTCGATTATTTATCAAAAATATTGGTGCATTTTCATGACTATCAGTATATAAGATTATGGGATTACAAATTTGTATAACCTGATGGAAGGGCTTTGGTAAGGAGCTTATACACTGTCAACTTGATCAAGAAAGTCCTCAGTGTGAACTCCAGCTCGTTCTCCTCAATCTGAGAGCCATAGGACTGGTTAATATTGAGTTTGAACACAAATCTCTCAACTGGAATGAGATCTTTATCATAAAAGATGACAGCAACCCTCTCAATCAATCCCTGGTGTTAGAAACAGAAGGATATTAGGTAATTTATCCATCAGTAGATGGAAACCTAGTGATGCTTAAATAAACTTGGTTATTTTATTAGTGTGTGTTCTCTTTCTCTAATAGGAAATAGATGTGAAACAATCAAAGAAATATCTAGAAAACAGAAGACCATACGTTATCTTTGGTCACCAACGCATAAAAGTTGAAACCTTTCATCCACAACCAAACAGTGAATTTGGTATATGTGGGTGCACATCCTTTCTCATCAGTTCATGGCCAGACACTAACGCAGTGTTCCTTACAAGGTTCCCTTGAGTATCTCAAAAGTATTTGGTGAATATCATGTTATAAATTGTACACCATAAATCAACAATTTGGTCATCAATGCATACATGACTGCCTATATCAAATTCATATCTACTTATTTGTAAAGTACATCTTCTAAACATCAAATATCTGATGTAGTTATAATAGATGCCCCTAGTGCTCTTCTGAACTTCTCATAAGAACTTGCTAAAGAAGTCCAAATCCACTCTAAGTCTCTAACATATGCTTGTTCTAGGCTTGTCTCTGCCCTTTTTCCACTTTAGGTCTTACCATGCAAGGAGGCCTCATTCCTCATGTTTATGTAAGTCTTCTCCACACTCAGTTACAATACAGGCAACATTAACTATTTGTGTTCCTTTGATATATTAAAAACTTACGACACAAGAGTGGACAATACACAAATCTTGCAATACATGCAGACATATTGTTAGAGAATAACTTGAGTGATTTATGTTTACTATGGATAACCCATGGAGATCTTATCATTATTTCTATTTATATTTTCTGATCTGGGTAAAATAAGTCATAAGATTTATGCCAGCTTTTAATTAGCTGTATAACTTGAGTTTGCTTCAGCACCCCATTCCTCGTTCTCCTTTGTTTTTTCCTTCTTTCCTTTTTGTTTTCCTTTCGGATGCATAGGTGGGAAATCGCCGTCTCTTCCCAATTTTTGGGAGAAAATCCCTCAATCCATGAACCTATGATCTTCCCCTCCTTGCAACCCTCATACGACCTTTAAACAAGAGGTGGTTGGTTTGTTCCAGTTTGTTTCTTATTTATTTTATGTCAGTATCTAAGTTTTGACCAGAACATGGTCTTTTCACTAGTTTAGTTATTTGAGTTTCCTTATTTAAGGAGTGGTGTATACAGAAATATTAGAGTTTGATGGACAATTTAATTGAATTACAGAAATATTGGAGTTTGTTGGACAATTTGATTGAGTTATTGGAAAGATGAATTATTGGAGTATTCTTCTCTTTGTTTCTCTTCTAGTATTTCTAATTTCCATGTCCAGGCCTCGCCGTCCTTTCTTATTCTTCTTGGTCCTATGTTCTTAGTCCTTTCTTCCCCTCTATGCCTTACTCATTTCTTTCCTTCCGTTTTCTATTAGATGCATCGCAGATGAGTACATCATCAGACAAAGAATAAGATGCACAAAAAGTGTACTTCTGATATATGTTTCTACCTTTCTCATCTTTGCCAATGCAACATGTGTTCCTAAAATTGTTATGAAGCAACAATCTCCACCGGGAGAATGCAATTAGATACTAGACTAATCACAGTTAAAATGAATGCCATGTTTAACCATAAAAGAGTGACCTCAATCCCTAACCAACTATCCTGTTAATATGATTGGTATGTTTATTACCATAAAAGAGTGGTCTCAATCCTCCAATTAACTTTGCTGTCAATACTTCAAAATGACTGATATCACCCTGTAGACAAACAACTATTGCAATTTAAACTTCTGATAGTCCAAAATATTACAATAAAAAATATTCATAAGCTAAGTGAACAACAATATTTAGCCCTGGTTTAAATATCGGCCGAGTTGGCCGAGATATCGTCCGATATCTCCTTTTTTGCCTGCTGCCGATACGATATGGAGAAATCGTTCGCCATATCGTTTGCAGCAACAAAACGCCGATATTTGAAATATCAGCCGATAAATTGCTCGATATCGATCGATAAATAACCCGATATATCGCCCGATATGAAATAACTTATTTATTACACGACTGCGTGAAAATGTACATTATTTTTTACTATCTTTATATGCATATTACATCATTTTTATTAGGTAGATGATATCTATGACACTAAACCAACTTTTAGTTATCAGTATTTCATTATATATAGTGTCCAAGATGAATGCCCGATATGCGCGCGTATCCCTGATCTCTCCCCCGATATCCGATAACCGACCGATACGATCCCGATATCCGATATTTAGAACCTTGATTATTTAGTTTAATATCCTTATCTCCCACTTATAATGCAGGCGTTCTGTCATACGACGGTCAATGGGAAGTCCACAGTTATATGGGTAATGTCAATCAAAAGACAGTTTTCACTATTTTCAGTTGTGCACCCTCAAGCACTGCACAATACCTTTCCCCAGCATAACTTAAGGATAAACTTCAAGAGCTTGTAGTTCAACACAATATTATCAGTTTCCCCCCTTTTCTCTTCTTGGTTTTCCACCATTCTACTAGTTCACATCAAAAGAATCTAAAACTTTCTGAGTAGTAAACTTCACCAGCAAGAAAGGAACTAATGTTGTTCAGTATGAATAAATCTGTTGGTTTAGCCCTTCAGTCAGTAGTCAAAATGTGACCTACCAAAAACCAATAAATAGCTTAAGAGTACAGTGCATTACATATTCTAGATGGAAAAATAAATAAATAAAAAAGTTGAAGGATGGCACACAGCCAATTTGTGAGCTTCCATTCATCTTTCTCCACATCTGATATAGAGATTTCCTCCTGAGTTTCCTACATCAAAGCCTCACAAAAAGTAAGCCCCTCTCCACACCTGGGACCTCACTGGCCCAAGGACTCCCCATAACCAAAACCTCTGAAGGTCTTTCTAAGTTCAATGATCTTGGGAAAAGATCATTACAAACAAGAATAAGAATTTCAAAATCAATTACTTGGTTGATCTAATTTTTCATTCAGTGTTTGTTCATGTCAACAATAACCATTCTGATTTAAAAAAATTGTTTGGTTTCCCTTTAGGAAACATTATGCTGGAATTAATCTTCTTTTTTCTTTTTCTTTTTTGTGATAAGTGGTGCTTTCTTATAGACTGAGAGAGCAGACAGTGCTGGAGACAGAAGACTATCAAGTATTCACAGTTTTAAAAAGCTACTGGGCTTTCAGGCTCCAAAAGGATTAAGCTGAATTATGTGGAATAATTGACAGAATGAACAAGATTGATAAGTGCCAGGTTTTATTCCAGGCTGCTGTGGTAGCAGATGTAATAGCTTCATTCAATAGTTGTAATCTAGAAAGAAAAATCACTTTCGAAATGCATAACAAGCCAATTATCAATGGGGATACCTTTGTTGTCTATGATATCCTCTTGTTCATTGCCAAGAACTGCTTTGAACAAGTGGATGCAATCCAACGGTGCTGTTTCTCAGAAAATGCAAAGAAGGAGAGGCATATTGGCTTTGGAAATTTACATTGGCAACCAATTGCCTTTTAGGCATGAATTGCTTATTATATGCATCTACACTGCAGATCCATCATTGTAATATTGTGCAGCTGACTTGTGACTGTTGAACTCTATGTCTCAACCCTTTTGTCCAAGTGAGTTAACATGTATTTATAGAAAAGCAGGAATTTATGAATGAGTCATGACTTGATAATATTGCCAAAAAATTGTAGTGCCTCCATCTTGACCATCAATTAGACATCTACACCCTAAGGGCAAAGTAAAGTTAAATGTTATTCTATCCCAAAACAACTTAAACTTGTATGCCCTAGGATTATGCTCCAACACTCCCCTCATTTGTACATACAACTGTTTGGTGATGTCGAACCCCCGCATGGGTGTGCACACATGACAAATCCATGCATGCACACACGCATGTAGACTGTCTAAAAATTACTGAAGACAAGTTATCAGATAACAGAGTTCATACTTCAGACGCGAGGCTAATCAAAGCCATTCATGCAACGCCAGGACGCAGGGCTCGAAGATTGCACCCCTGCATCACTCCAATGCCAAGACGTTGAGTTCGAAACCCGCGTCTCAACACCACTGCAATGCCAAGACGCAGAGCTCGAAACCCGCGTCCCAGCATCATAGCAGTGTCAAGACGCGAGGCTCGAAACCCGCGTCCCGGCATCACCGCAATGTCAAGACGCAGGGCTCGACGCCAGCGTCTCAACACCACAGCAATGCCAAAACGTGGGGCTTGAAGCCCACGTCTAGCAAAGCTCGAGGCCCGCGTCCAGCAGTATCTCAACGGCTAAACGCAGAGCTCAAACCCGCGTTCCAACTGTAAGTATCATGCCCCGCTTCCCAAAATATATGGAAACGGAGTCGCGACGTCGGCGACGTATATACGCGACGAAGATACCCCACTCATATACGCTAAGCCTAAGTAACCTGGACAAGGTATAAAAAGTCTATCAATATCACTGTAATACTACATATGAATGCCCACTCATGACATCACATGAATACAGAAAAAGAATAACAACTGATGGCAATGCATTGAGAATCAGGAAAATCACAGAATCAACAGGAGTGAAAAGGAAGACAATAATACCAGAATAGGTAGAAAGAAACTCCAGCTCCTTGCAACATGTCCAGTCTCATCGAACACCTGATCAAAGAATAAAATGTCCAATATCTAAACGTGCAAATTCAAGGTCATCAGGAAGCGACGTAATGAGTGTGTATGAAATAGGGAAGGTGCTCGTGCGTATAAATAGTGTGTACATAATGATAAACAGTACTGGAATAAGACAGATATAACATATGAAATATGAACAGAGAGCAATAAAGTCAGTCAATAAAGAAATCAAATGTCAAATGAGGTCAGGTGTCTATTAAAGTCTAAATATATATATATATATATATATATATATATATATATATATATATATATATATATATATATATATATATATATATCATGTGGGAAGAATAAGTTATGCTAGGTCCAGTGTACAATCAGATGTCTATTATAACATGTATATATTTATGTTCAGTCTGTAATATCAATATAAGATTTCAATTTTATTATCAATTATATCAGTAAACATCAATTGTCATCTGTAATAGACGCATCCATACTACGCCTATCATACGTGTCAATTGAAGTCCCATGTGTTTGAAATAAATAGAAGAGACATTGTCCATGCTTTGGTGGGTTCCGTACATATCCGGAACCACAGCCCAATCACCTGGCGCTGAATCAGATCCTACCGTTAGGTAGTTAATAACAATAACAATATGAACAATACGGGATGTCAGTCATCCTCTGGAACCCTGCGGTGGAACCGAATCTTGGCTGCGCAACCTGTATCCTAGATCCACCTAAAATACAGACGTTATCTCCTCCATCAAATTCTCCAATCCCGGTGTAAGTTGTCTATTATATTATTATTTAGAACAATCAATATCCATGTTATTTCGATTACTGGGATGATATGGTGATAATAAAATATCAATGATGTAACAATAACAATGTGGGCAATATTACCGTATAGACGGTGGAACAATGAAACAATACATGTGTTACGATCTGATAATATTTTCCCAGTAACTTTCAGTAACATGAAGACAATAACAAGACCGGATACTGCTCAATAGATAGTCTCATCTAGAACTGATCAATATCTCATCCATCTGCACTAAAATATAATGGTAACTAATTCATCAACCAATGGTCCCAATACAATCATTATGAACATCAAGTATCAATTCATTGGAAAGTATCTGATATGGTAAACCATCACCTTAATAAATCAATAACCAGCAATCTCATTCATGTCGGTTCACTCTAATCCTTTATATTATCAGTATATCCATCTTCTAATCACTAGTATATCAGAGTCTCGCATAAACAGTCAGCTATGTCTAGCCACATCCTCACCATCGAATAACAGTAAGATCATCGATCAAGATCATCACACTCTCTCACTTCTATTCAAGATCAATCACAATATCCAACATAAAGAATATACGTCTCAGGTCAACACCAAATCTATCCATATATAGTTCTAAGCATCAAGGTAGATTCAATCTTCTAGTAAAATAGCATCATATTCTATCAGTCCTCAATATTTAAAAAGATTCCTATCTAAATAATCACCAAACAATTGCCTCATAATACTTTACATAAAATGTACCACTCATCCACAACATGAATTAGGCTAATCAGTAGGTCCAGTCAAGTCACAGTCAAAGATACACCACAAATAATCCTGAATCCGAAATGGTAAACAATTTATAATGAAATGATAGGACAAGAAAATCTTAGTAATAGGTTATTGAATCCACTATATATCCATGTGCTCTATTAATTCATATTAATCCAGTCTACCCTCCTTCTTAACTTTAAGTCAATCTCCACTCCAATAAGAGTCCAATAATAAATTCAAGCATCAACATATCTAATAAATCAAATAATGTTACTCATCGATAAAGTGAGTCACCATATCTCAGTGCTAAGATACTAACTCTGCATACACACACATCAACAATATATCAATTTCATTCTCCATCACCAGATCCAGTCTCACCCTAATATAGTCCACTGATCCTATCTATCAATGAAGCAATCTCATTAATTATTTCTCAACTTTACAATTAAATTCTCCTCTGGTTTTACTAATAAAGAGGATCAAGACTAATACTCATCTGCCTAGAATAATAGAACGAATCGACAGTACTGCTAGTAACAGAGTAACGATATATCAATGAAATAATATCAGAGCATCACAATGTAACAATAGTGACCGACATGAGTAGAATAATGCAGAATAATATATACACGACATGAAACATTAAGATAAAATGCTGAAATTGAAATAAACCAATAAACAAAACACTCACATGAAAGGACGCGATTTTGGATCCAAATCGCCATTTGGTCTTCACTGTACGAACTGGTACGAATCTACAGATCATCCCATGAATTGGTCTTCGAATCGTCATCATAACGGGTCCATAATGAACATAAATTCAGATCGGATCTGGGTCTTCTGTTATTGGGTTGGAGCGCACGAACAGATCTGCATTGCTGTAACATATAACCAAACACATATAGCCACACGTACATATAAATGTACATGTACACACCCCTATACATATATATATATATACGAGTATATACATACATACACATAATCATGCTTACACCCAGGTATACACAACACTCACACACTTATAATCATGCATACATTTATACATACATACATACACACTCTTACATAAACATATACAACAATTGAAAGACACCTAGAGGGGGTGAATAGGTGTAAGTGCTAATCTAAGAAACTAAATGCAAACTAAGTGCGCTAAATGCGGAAGCTAATGCAAATTATGCACAAACTAATACAATACAACAAGTGTAGCCGAATTCCCCTTGCGAGGCTCTGGACTAACTCCCCTTGATTCCCCTTGAAATGGGTTGAGGTGCTATGTGAAGCTCTTGTTGGATGAGTATAAGTTAGGCGCACACACACAAGCAATCCAAGCAATATAAAATACACACAATCAAGCCAAGCATATAAGAATGAATAGCAATATGAATAAATGCAAGGCAATATGAAATATGCACAACACAAGCAAATATGATATGATATGAATATGATGCTTTGCACAAATATAAGAGAGAGAGTTAGAGAGACAATGTATCAATACGCAAACACCAAGATTTGTTTCGAGGTTCGAGCACCTTGCTCTACATCCCCGCCTACACCACCGTGTAGGATTTCCACTATCTCAACTCCCACCGAGGGAACCTCTACCAAAGAGGATTTCTTACAACTCTAAGAGTACCAAACTCCTCTCTCAACAACAACCTCCTCACAACCGAGGGGTTAGGCCCGTAGCCAATACAACAACCAATCCACACACCTCTACCGAAGAGGCTCACAACCAAACTCCACCTCTACCTAAGAGGGATCCAAACAAACAACCCAATACAACACTCTCCACCTCTACCCAAGAGGGAGCAACTCAAGAAATCATGGGTTTACAACAAGTGGTATATCTCAACCACAAACCTCTTTCCTTTTTCTTTTTCACAAAAACAAGATCCTAAATAGATTAGGATAGGTGATAGCTCAAGTGTGGAATCAAAGTGTTTTTGGAAACAAGCAACAAAGAAAAACTACTTGGGAAATCTCTTGTATAAGATAGAAAATGAAATACCAAATCAAAATCCCAAAACCTAGTTTTCTTTGATTTTCCAAAAACCCAAAACAAATAAAGATGAGAAGTTTTTGCACTTAAAACTCTTTTGAAAACTCTTTTAAACACTTCAGAAAACTGAGAATTTTTCTCTTAAAAAAACTTGGCCAAAATCCCCAAAGAGATGGGGTTTATATAGCCCCTATACAAAACTAGCCGTTAGGCTGAGCTGGCAGTCTGACAGACTGCCGGTCGACCGGTCCGGTCGACCGCCAACGGTCAAAAATGTGACCGTTGGGCAATAGCGGTCGACCGGCCCGGTCGACCGAAACATCCTGAGAGCAGAATTCTCATCTCGGTCGACCGGCCCGGTCGACCGTCCCAGAGACTCCAAAACGTGCACAGACTTGTGCACGTCGGTCGACCGTCCCGGTCGACCGGCCTATGGTGCGGTCGACCGGTCCGGTCGACCGATTTGGCCTGTCAGCCAGTCCTCAGTTTTGCACAGATACGGGATTTAAAAATAGGTCTTTTCACTCAATAAAAATCCCATAAATTCACAGTAAATCTAAAAAATAGTTTTAATCACAATAAAAATATGTTTTTCTAAAAATATGTTTTTCTAAAACTTGTTTTATCATTTTACTTTGATAACCAAACTTGTGATAAAAATTTCAAGACATATATCAATCATATCAATTCATTTTTGAGTCTTGCAAATTTTATCAAAAACAAAACCTTGTATTTTGTCAAACTTGATTTTTCCAAAACATGAATAGGGATATCAAAATAAGTTTGTTTACCAAGTTAAAGCATGTATGTATAAATAGAAAACATCTACTATACATATAACATATGTAAACTTGTTTTGATCAACTATTCATAAAAACCAAATATCAAATCATAAAACGTGTGTGTTTTGTGTTCACTTGAGCATATCAACTAAACTAAGCTTTACAAATGGATCTAAAACTCTATCTAAACTAGGATACCTAAGTCTTCTTGACGATCTTCATCTTCAAGTAGACTTGCTCCAGAACACCGTGATTCTCCAAATGCAAAGGTATGATCTTTAAGCTTTGGCACCAGAATCATCATGAATAGCTTCTAATCATCTTGTTGAAGCTAATCACCAACTAATATCCTGTTAATGATCTGAAACTTAGAAACACAAGAATATTAGTGAACATAACTACATGAGTGTTGATCATCATCAAAACTAGAGTGGAAGGCCATTGGGCCAACAATCTCCCCCTTTTTGATGATGACAAAACTCATGGAGTTATATATGCATGGATTAAAGATAAGCTTCAAGGAAGCTCCCCCTTAACTCATGCATAGGGATAAACAATAAATATATGCAATGAATGTTAAACATGAAACATGCGTATGCATAAACAATAAATGGTTCTAGATATCAAATGGAATATTCAAAACAAAATAAGCTCTAGATACCAATTACAAAGCAAACTCTATATATCAATTAAACTTAATATTCTTGAGATTAAAACATAATATATACATATAAAACATAAATACTTCTCCCCCTTTTTGTCAATCATCAACAAAGGGGTAAACAATCAAAACCATAGATAAAATGAGGGGTAAAAATCTTTCTCCCCTTTCTGTCAATCAAAATAATACAAACAATGTTCTCCCCTTTTTGTCTAAAACAAAAAAAATCAATAAGAGGTGACTACAAACATGATATCAATTAAAAAATATGTCAATGAAGCATCTTGATACCAATAAATAAGGATCAATATATGTTATATGCTATATACATTCATGAAGAGGAAGACGCTAAGTTAGCTTCCCTACACATATGCATTACATGAAGAAGGGATGACAAGCCCTAACTCACATAACACATATTATGTAATGCATAAGAGGAGATGTGAAGCTCCCCCTACACACGTATATCATATAAAGAAGAGTTGTCAAGCTCCTCAATTTATAATATACTCAACATGAATCTATATGTAAGAGAGATGTTAAGCTCTCCTTGCATATAGGAAATACAAATCAAAACTTTGAATTTATTCTTTTAAACAACATATGAGATGCCAATTGTAATTAAACATAAATCTTGAATTCCTAAAACATGAATCTCGATACTAAATGTATTCAAAACAAATTTTGAATTTCTTAAATACGATACCAATTGTAAATATTTTACCAATTGAAAAGATTTTACATAGAGACATTGATACCAATTGTAAGAATTGTTCATTTTAAAACATATAAACAAATTTTAATCATAAAGTGTGGGAGTACAAATACCAATTGAAATACAAAATCATATTTTCTCCCCCTTTATGAAATACAAACTAAAGTCATGCATAGTCTTGATAACAATTTAAAAGTAATCAATTTAAACAAAATTGAAACTCAAGCACTAGCATAAACACAAACATATATATGTATGAAAAATAGATACCAATAGAAATTGATATACTTGAAATTTAAAGCATACATACATACAAAACATATATGAGTATACAAGAAGATCAAAATGATACCAATTGAAAGAGTTCAATGATACCAATTGACATAACAATAAGTTCAAGTGTATACATCATATTATCTACCACCCAATCATAATTCAAATTTTAAAGATTTTCAATTTAGGGCATACATGAACATGATCTCCCATCCTACCGCCCTTGGAAGGTAGGAGTTTTCAAAGATAGATTTAAAAATGTAGTTTTGTTTGAAAATCACTACCAAAATGAAGAACACGGCAACTAGTTAAATGGAAAACTTGTTAACTAGCACGAAATCCTTCAAGCAAGGAATAAAACAAAAATGAAATTCACATGATAATCATCACTCTAACCAATAAAGCATAACTCATGAGAAATAAAACATGAGCAATAGATATGAGTGTACAAATAATATGTGAAGATCATAAATATGAAAATTAGGCAATAAGCTCAATTATTCTTTAAAATACGAAATCATCAAAACTATCTAATCTTCAAGGCATATGTATGTCTAATACAAACTAACGTATACATACATATCCAAAACATAAAGAGTCCACAAGATATATGCATTAAGGCACGTGGCTCAAAAAGGATACTCATGTATAGTCAATAGTTTGGATAAGATGGACATATACATGAAGTTAAATATTGAGACATAAACATGAAAACATGTAAGGCTAAATTTTCATCAAAGCAATTTTCATTTCAAGGTATATGTATGATTTGTCAACACAAGAAGTATACATACATATCCCTTAAACACACTTTGAGTCCATAATAGATATTTGCATGAAAGGCAAATGACTCAAGGGGTATACATGTATATCTTAAAGTTTGGCAATACAAACATATACATGAAGTGAAACACACAATCATAAAACAAATCCAAAAATGGAATACAAGTATGAAATGTATGAATCATCAAAACTAGACTATACTAGCACATCTAATGGGTTCAAATAAACAATCAAGCTCAACATATATAGATTTATTTGTAGCCCACTCTATGTACAAGTATATAACTAGTCTTAATGAAAACAAACATCTAAACATATATTCAAAACATGAAGCATCAAAACAAATATAAAAGTCATCATGATAAAACTAAAACATGATTACTATGTAAATTCACATGTATTAGATTCATGATGTACATTATAGCTTAAACAAAAATGAGAACACTAAATATGGGTTCATATAAGCATATGTGTCTCAAATACTATACATGTATGTCAAGGATCTAATAAACATGGAATGAACATACTAATCCATAGACATCAAAAAATATGCTATAAACTATCAAAACATGCTATAAACAATGAAGTGGAAAGCATGTAAACATAATAAATGGGAGTAAAGGATTGTTACCAAAACCGAAGAAGCAACTTTCCTTGTCTCCAAAACATGGTGGTCATCTCCACCAAATCTTCCCTTGAAAGTGATGCATCCAATTTGATTTCCATGAAGTCCGGAACGCATCCACTCCAAGGTGTCATCACTCTCACGTCATGTGAGAGCCCACACCTACATCAAAAACAATAGGAGGGGTGGTCTTTGGTACCCATATCTTCTTGGGTCCATGGGGGTTAGTACCTTCTCTAACCCAAACAAAATTCTTTGCTAAATTAGGAGTATGTAATCTATCATAACAAAATTTAGCAAGGTGGCCCTTACGTCCACAATGTGTACATGAGTACACATGAGCATACATGTGTTGATGGTGTCCGTGAGGAGCATGTGTATGCCGTGGAGGGTGTGCATGCATAGAAGTTGGAACTTGTTTCTTTCGAATCAAGGTTTCCAATCGTGAGTGGTTCATGGCACATTGGCTCATAGTGGAGCCCAAACAATCCATTTTCTTCTTTAACAAATTTATATCATTTTCGAGCATAGAAGAAGTGGAACATGCAATGGGTGATTTAGGTGAAACTACCCTAGCATGGCAAACATGAGAATCAATCTTATTTTGCAAAACAATATTTTTCTCTAAGCAAACATTTAAATCATTGGAAATAGAAATGATTTTGTTTTTCAAAACAACATTCTCTTTTAAAACAAAATCAACTCTAGAAGACAAGTTTTCATTTTTCTTTAAAATAGCATGGCAATCATTTTTAGACTTTAAAAATTCATTTTCTTTAAGTGCAAGTTCCAATTGAGATCTCAATGAATCCCTTTCATTATAGACCTCAACCTTCTCTTGCAAAACATTGTCAAGTCTAGCATGCAAACACTTATTTTCTTTTTCAATTTCTAGACTTTTCTTTTTTAAAATCTTATATTTTTCAATTAACTTTTCACATACTATTGAAAGTTCTTCATTTAGAGCATGGGGATCAACAATATCATTACTAGAAGAACTAGCATCATCATCACTATCTAGGTGGGGTTCCGAATGTACCTCAAGGGAGTCATTCCCTTGGACCATGAAGCATTGAGAATCGGATTCTCCACTAAATTCCTCCGGTTGATTTGGCACTTGAAGCTTGGAGGTGGTGGTTGTTGTCAATTTGTTCCACACTGCAAAGGCGGAATCAAAGTTAGAAACACATAAGAGATAATCTTTAGGAAGAGTGCTTCTAATGGCCTCTAGGGCTTGTGCATTGGCCCCTATATGATTATCATCACCAAGATAACATCTCTTGGTGGCGGCAAGGAAGACATGCAAACCTAGGGTCTTTAGGTACATGGACATCCTATACTTCCAAACATCAATGTTGGAAGGATCATAGCTAGGTGGGGTCATGAAGTTCATGGTATAAACTAGATGTGTGCAAACAAGCAAATGCAAATGAGATTAGCAAGCAAATGGATCTCACTCCTAGGATGTTAAGCCTAAGTATCAGGAGCACTAGCTCTGATACCAATTGAAAGACACCTAGAGGGGGGGTGAATAGGTGTAAGTGCTAATCTAAGAAACTAAATGCAAACTAAGTGCGCTAAATGCGGAAGCTAATGCAAATTATGCACAAACTAATACAATACAACAAGTGTAGCCGAATTTCCCTTGCGAGGCTCTGGACTAACTCCCCTTGATTCCCCTTGAAATAGGTTGAGGTGCTATGTGAAGCTCTTGTTGGATGAGTATAAGTTAGGCACACACACACAAGTAATCCAAGCAATATAAAATACACACAATCAAGCCAAGCATATAAGAATGAATAGCAATATAAATAAATGCAAGGCAATATGAAATATGCTCAACACAAGCAAATATGATATGATATGAATATGATGCTTTGTACAAATATAAGAGAGAGAGTTAGAGAGACAATGTATCAATACGCAAACACCAAGATTTGTTTCGAGGTTCGAGCACCTTGCTCTACATCCCCGCCTACACCACCGTGTAGGATTTCCACTATCTCAACTCCCACCGAGGAACCTCTACCAAAGAGGATTTCTTACAACTCTAGGAGTACCAAACTCCTCTCTCAACAACAACCTCCTCACAACCGAGGGGTTAGGCCCGTAGCCAATACAACAACCAATCCACACACCTCTACCGAAGAGGCTCACAACCAAACTCCACCTCTACCTAAGAGGGATCCAAACAAACAACCCAATACAACACTCTCCACCTCTACCCAAGAGGGAGCAACTCAAGAAATCAAGGGTTTACAACAAGTGGTATATCTCAACCACAAACCTCTTTCCTTTTTCTTTTTCCACAAAAACAAGATCCTAAATAGATTAGGATAGGTGATAGCTCAAGTGTGGAATCAAAGTATTTTTGGAAACAAGCAACAAAGAAAAACTACTTGGGAAATCTCTTGTATAAGATAGAAAATGAAATACCAAATCAAAATCCCAAAACCTAGTTTTTTTTGATTTTTCAAAAACCCAAAACAAATAAAGATGAGAAGTTTTTGCACTTAAAACTCTTTTGAAAACTCTTTTAAAAACTTCAGAAAACTGAGAATTTTTCTCTTAAAAAAACTTGGCCAAAATCCCCAAAGAGATGGGGTTTATATAGCCCCTATACAAAACTAGCCGTTAGGCTGAGCTGGCAGTCTGACAGACTGCCGGTCGACCGGTTCGGTCGACCGCCAACAGTCAAAAATGTGACCGTTGGGCAATAGCGGTCGACCGGCCCGGTCGACCGAAACATCCTGAGAGCAGAATTCTCATCTCGGTCGACCGGCCCGGTCGACCGTCCCAGAGACTCCAAAACGTGCACAGACTTGTGCACGTCGGTCGACCGTCCCGGTCGACCGGCCTATGGTGCGGTCGACCGGTCCGGTCGACCGATTTGGCCTGTCAGCCAGTCCTCAGTTCTGCACAGATACGGGATTTGAAAATAGGTCTTTTCACTCAATAAAAATCCCATAAATTCACAGTAAATCTAAAAAATAGTTTTAATCACAATAAAAATATGTTTTTCTAAAAATATGTTTTTCTAAAACTTGTTTTATCATTTTACTTTGATAACCAAACTTGTGATAAAAATTTCAAGACATATATCAATCATATCAATTCATTTTTGAGTCTTGCAAATTTTATCAAAAACAAAACCTTGTATTTTGTCAAACTTGATTTTTCCAAAACATGAATAGGGATATCAAAATAAGTTTGTTTACCAAGTTAAAGCATGTATGTATAAATAGAAAACATCTACTATACATATAACATATGTAAACTTGTTTTGATCAACTATTCATAAAAACCAAATATCAAATCATAAAACGTGTGTGTTTTGTGTTCACTTGAGCATATCAACTAAACTAAGCTTTACAAATGGATCTAAAACTCTATCTAAACTAGGATACCTAAGTCTTCTTGACGATCTTCATCTTCAAGTAGACTTGCTCCAAAACACCGTGATTCTCCAAATGCAAAGGTATGATCTTTAAGCTTTGGCACCGGAATCATCATGAATAGCTTCTAATCATCTTGTTGAAGCTAATCACCAACTAATATCCTGTTAATGATCTGAAACTTAGAAACACAAGAATATTAGTGAACATAACTACATGAGTGTTGATCATCATCAAAACTAGAGTGGAAGGCCATTGGGCCAACAATCTCCCCCTTTTTGATGATGACAAAACTCATGGAGTTATATATGCATGGATTAAAGATAAGCTTCAAGGAAGCTCCCCCTTAACTCATGCATAGGGATAAACAATAAATATATGCAATGAATGTTAAACATGAAACATGCGTATGCATAAACAATAAATGGTTCTAGATATCAAATGGAATATTCAAAACAAAATAAGCTCTAGATACCAATTACAAAGCAAACTCTATATATCAATTAAACTTAATATTCTTGAGATTAAAACATAATATATGCATATAAAACATAAATACTTCTCCCCCTTTTTGTCAATCATCAACAAAGGGGTAAACAATCAAAACCATAGATAAAATGAGGGGTAAAAATCTTTCTCCCCTTTCTGTCAATCAAAATAATACAAACAATGTTCTCCCCCTTTTTGTCTAAAACAAAAAAATCAATAAGAGGTGACTACAAACATGATATCAATTAAAAAATATGTCAATGAAGCATCTTGATACCAATAAATAAGGATCAATATATGTTATATGCTATATACATTCATGAAGAGGAAGACGCTAAGTTAGCTTCCCTACACATATGCATTACATGAAGAAGGGATGACAAGCCCTAACTCACATAACACATATTATGTAATGCATAAGAGGAGATGTGAAGCTCCCCCTACACACGTATATCATATAAAGAAGAGTTGTCAAGCTCCTCAATTTATAATATACTCAACATGAATCTATATGTAAGAGAGATGTTAAGCTCTCCTTGCATATAGGAAATACAAATCAAAACTTTGAATATATTCTTTTAAACAACATATGAGATGCCAATTGTAATTAAACATAAATCTTGAATTCCTAAAACATGAATCTCGATACTAAATGTATTCAAAACAAATTTTGAATTTCTTAAATACGATACCAATTGTAAATATTTTACCAATTGAAAAGATTTTACATAGAGACATTGATACCAATTGTAAGAATTGTTCATTTTAAAACATATAAACAAATTTTAATCATAAAGTGTGGGAGTACAAATACCAATTGAAATACAAAATCATATTTTCTCCCCCTTTATGAAATACAAACTAAAGTCATGCATAGTCTTGATAACAATTTAAAAGTAATCAATTTAAACAAAATTGAAACTCAAGCACTAGCATAAACACAAACATATATATGTATGAAAAATAGATACCAATAGAAATTGATATACTTGGAATTTAAAGCATACATACATACAAAACATATATGAGTATACAAGAAGATCAAAATGATACCAATTGAAAGAGTTCAATGATACCAATTGACATAACAATAAGTTCAAGTGTATACATCATATTATCTACCACCCAATCATAATTCAAGTTTTAAAGATTTTCAATTTAGGGCATACATGAACATGATCTCCCATCCTACCGCCCTTGGAAGGTAGGGGTTTTCAAAGATAGATTTGAAAATGTAGTTTTGTTTGAAAATCACTACCAAAATGAAGAACACCGCAACTAGTTAAATGGAAAACTTGTTAACTAGCACGAAATCCTTCAAGCAAGGAATAAAACAAAAATGAAATTCACATGATAATCATCACTCTAACCAATAAAGCATAACTCATGAGAAACAAAACATGAGCAATAGATATGAGTGTACAAATAATATGTGAAGATCATAAATATGAAAATTAGGCAATAAGCTCAATTATTCTTTAAAACACGAAATCATCAAAACTATCTAATCTTCAAGGCATATGTATGTCTAATACAAACTAACGTATACATACATATCCAAAACATAAAGAGTCCACAAGATATATGCATTAAGGCACGTGGCTCAAAAAGGATACTCATGTATAGTCAATAGTTTGGATAAGATGGACATATACATGAAGTTAAATATTGAGACATAAACATGAAAACATGTAAGGCTAAATTTTCATCAAAGCAATTTTCATTTCAAGGTATATGTATGATTTGTCAACACAAGAAGTATACATACATATCCCTTAAACACACTTTGAGTCCATAATAGATATTTGCATGAAAGGCAAATGACTCAAGGGGTATACATGTATATCTTAAAGTTTGGCAATACAAACATATACATGAAGTGAAACACACAATCATAAAACAAATCCAAAAATGGAATACAAGTATGAAATGTATGAATCATCAAAACTAGACTATACTAGCACATCTAATGGGTTCAAATAAGCAATCAAGCTCAACATATATAGATTTATTTGTAGCCCACTCTATGTACAAGTATATAACTAGTCTTAATGAAAACAAACATCTAAACATATATTCAAAACATGAAGCATCAAAACAAATATAAAAGTCATCATGATAAAACTAAAACATGATTACTATGTAAATTCACATGTATTAGATTCATGATGTACATTATAGCTTAAACAAAAATGAGAACACTAAATATGGGTTCATATAAGCATATGTGTCTCAAATACTATACATGTATGTCAAGGATCTAATAAACATGGAATGAACATACTAATTCATAGACATCAAAAATATGCTATAAACTATCAAAACATGCTATAAACAATGAAGTGGAAAGCATGTAAACATAATAAATGGGAGTAAAGGATTGTTACCAAAACCGAAGAAGCAACTTTCCTTGTCTCCAAAACATGGTGGTCATCTCCACCAAATCTTCCTTGAAAGTGATGCATCCAATTTGATTTCCATGAAGTCCGGAACGCATCCACTCCAAGGTGTCATCACTCTCACGTCATGTGAGAGCCCACACCTACATCAAAAACAATAGGAGGGGTGGTCTTTGGTACCCATATCTTCTTGGGTCCATGGGGGTTAGTACCTTCTCTAACCCAAACAAAATTCTTTGCTAAATTAGGAGTATGTAATCTATCATAACAAAATTTAGCAAGGTGGCCCTTACGTCCACAATGTGTACATGAGTACACATGAGCATACATGTGTTGATGGTGTCCGTGAGGAGCATGTGTATGCCGTGGAGGGTGTGCATGCATAGAAGTTGGAACTTGTTTCTTTCGAACCAAGGTTTCCAATCGTGAGTGGTTCATGGCACATTGGCTCATAGTGGAGCCCAAACAATCCATTTTCTTCTTTAACAAATTTATATCATTTTCGAGCATAGAAGAAGTGGAACATGCAATGGGTGATTTAGGTGAAACTACCCTAGCATGGCAAACATGAGAATCAATCTTATTTTGCAAAACAATATTTTTCTCTAAGCAAACATTTAAATCATTGGAAATAGAAATGATTTTGTTTTTCAAAACAACATTCTCTTTTAAAACAAAATCAACTCTAGAAGACAAGTTTTCATTTTTCTTTAAAATAGCATGGCAATCATTTTTAGACTTTAAAAATTCATTTTCTTTAAGTGCAAGTTCCAATTGAGATCTCAATGAATCCCTTTCATTATAGACCTCAACCTTCTCTTGCAAAACATTGTCAAGTCTAGCATGCAAACACTTATTTTCTTTTTCAATTTCTAGACTTTTCTTTTTTAAAATCTTATATTTTTCAATTAACTTTTCACATACTATTGAAAGTTCTTCATTTAGAGCATGGGGATCAACAATATCATTACTAGAAGAACTAGCATCATCATCACTATCTAGGTGGGGTTCCGAATGTACCTCAAGGGAGTCATTCCCTTGGACCATGAAGCATTGAGAATCGGATTCTCCACTAAATTCCTCCGGTTGATTTGGCACTTGAAGCTTGGAGGTGGTGGTTGTTGTCAATTTGTTCCACACTGCAAAGGCGGAATCAAAGTTAGAAACACATAAGAGATAATCTTTAGGAAGAGTGCTTCTAATGGCCTCTAGGGCTTGTGCATTGGCCCCTATATGATTATCATCACCAAGATAACATCTCTTGGTGGCGGCAAGGAAGACATGCAAACCTAGGGTCTTTAGGTACATGGACATCCTATACTTCCAAACATCAATGTTGGAAGGATCATAGCTAGGTGGGGTCATGAAGTTCATGGTATAAACTAGATGTGTGCAAACAAGCAAATGCAAATGAGATTAGCAAGCAAATGGATCTCACTCCTAGGATGTTAAGCCTAAGTATCAGGAGCACTAGCTCTGATACCAATTGAAAGACACCTAGAGGGGGGGTGAATAGGTGTAAGTGCTAATCTAAGAAACTAAATGCAAACTAAGTGCGCTAAATGCGGAAGCTAATGCAAATTATGCACAAACTAATACAATACAACAAGTGTAGCCGAATTCCCCTTGCGAGGCTCTGGACTAACTCCCCTTGATTCCCCTTGAAATAGGTTGAGGTGCTATGTGAAGCTCTTGTTGGATGAGTATAAGTTAGGCACACACACACAAGTAATCCAAGCAATATAAAATACACACAATCAAGCCAAGCATATAAGAATGAATAGCAATATGAATAAATGCAAGGCAATATGAAATATGCACAACACAAGCAAATATGATATGATATGAATATGATGCTTTGCACAAATATAAGAGAGAGAGTTAGAGAGACAATGTATCAATACGCAAACACCAAGATTTGTTTCGAGGTTCGAGCACCTTGCTCTACATCCCCGCCTACACCACCGTGTAGGATTTCCACTATCTCAACTCCCACCGAGGAACCTCTACCAAAGAGGATTTCTTACAACTCTAGGAGTACCAAACTCCTCTCTCAACAACAACCTCCTCACAACCGAGGGGTTAGGCCCGTAGCCAATACAACAACCAATCCACACACCTCTACCGAAGAGGCTCACAACCAAACTCCACCTCTACCTAAGAGGGATCCAAACAAACAACCCAATACAACACTCTCCACCTCTACCCAAGAGGGAGCAACTCAAGAAATCAAGGGTTTACAACAAGTGGTATATCTCAACCACAAACCTCTTTCCTTTTTCTTTTTCCACAAAAACAAGATCCTAAATAGATTAGGATAGGTGATAGCTCAAGTGTGGAATCAAAGTGTTTTTGGAAACAAGCAACAAAGAAAAACTACTTGGGAAATCTCTTGTATAAGATAGAAAATGAAATACCAAATCAAAATCCCAAAACCTAGTTTTTTTGATTTTCAAAAACCCAAAACAAATAAAGATGAGAAGTTTTTGCACTTAAAACTCTTTTGAAAACTCTTTTAAACACTTCAGAAAACTGAGAATTTTTCTCTTAAAAAAACTTGGCCAAAATCCCCAAAGAGATGGGGTTTATATAGCCCCTATACAAAACTAGCCGTTAGGCTGAGCTGGCAGTCTGACAGACTGCCGGTCGACCGGTTCGGTCGACCGCCAACGGTCAAAAATGTGACCGTTGGGCAATAGCGGTCGACCGGCCCGGTCGACCGAAACATCCTGAGAGCAGAATTCTCATCTCGGTCGACCGGCCCGGTCGACCGTCCCAGAGACTCCAAAACGTGCACAGACTTGTGCACGTCGGTCGACCGTCCCGGTCGACCGGCCTATGGTGCGGTCGACCGGTCCGGTCGACCGATTTGGCCTGTCAGCCAGTCCTCAGTTCTGCACAGATACGGGATTTGAAAATAGGTCTTTTCACTCAATAAAAATCCCATAAATTCACAGTAAATCTAAAAAATAGTTTTAATCACAATAAAAATATGTTTTTCTAAAAATATGTTTTTCTAAAACTTGTTTTATCATTTTACTTTGATAACCAAACTTGTGATAAAAATTTCAAGACATATATCAATCATATCAATTCATTTTTGAGTCTTGCAAATTTTATCAAAAACAAAACCTTGTATTTTGTCAAACTTGATTTTTCCAAAACATGAATAGGGATATCAAAATAAGTTTGTTTACCAAGTTAAAGCATGTATGTATAAATAGAAAACATCTACTATACATATAACATATGTAAACTTGTTTTGATCAACTATTCATAAAAACCAAATATCAAATCATAAAACGTGTGTGTTTTGTGTTCACTTGAGCATATCAACTAAACTAAGCTTTACAAATGGATCTAAAACTCTATCTAAACTAGGATACCTAAGTCTTCTTGACGATCTTCATCTTCAAGTAGACTTGCTCCAAAACACCGTGATTCTCCAAATGCAAAGGTATGATCTTTAAGCTTTGGCACCGGAATCATCATGAATAGCTTCTAATCATCTTGTTGAAGCTAATCACCAACTAATATCCTGTTAATGATCTGAAACTTAGAAACACAAGAATATTAGTGAACATAACTACATGAGTGTTGATCATCATCAAAACTAGAGTGGAAGGCCATTGGGCCAACAATCTCCCCCTTTTTGATGATGACAAAACTCATGGAGTTATATATGCATGGATTAAAGATAAGCTTCAAGGAAGCTCCCCCTTAACTCATGCATAGGGATAAACAATAAATATATGCAATGAATGTTAAACATGAAACATGCGTATGCATAAACAATAAATGGTTCTAGATATCAAATGGAATATTCAAAACAAAATAAGCTCTAGATACCAATTACAAAGCAAACTCTATATATCAATTAAACTTAATATTCTTGAGATTAAAACATAATATATGCATATAAAACATAAATACTTCTCCCCCTTTTTGTCAATCATCAACAAAGGGGTAAACAATCAAAACCATAGATAAAATGAGGGGTAAAAATCTTTCTCCCCTTTCTGTCAATCAAAATAATACAAACAATGTTCTCCCCCTTTTTGTCTAAAACAAAAAAATCAATAAGAGGTGACTACAAACATGATATCAATTAAAAAATATGTCAATGAAGCATCTTGATACCAATAAATAAGGATCAATATATGTTATATGCTATATACATTCATGAAGAGGAAGACGCTAAGTTAGCTTCCCTACACATATGCATTACATGAAGAAGGGATGACAAGCCCTAACTCACATAACACATATTATGTAATGCATAAGAGGAGATGTGAAGCTCCCCCTACACACGTATATCATATAAAGAAGAGTTGTCAAGCTCCTCAATTTATAATATACTCAACATGAATCTATATGTAAGAGAGATGTTAAGCTCTCCTTGCATATAGGAAATACAAATCAAAACTTTGAATATATTCTTTTAAACAACATATGAGATGCCAATTGTAATTAAACATAAATCTTGAATTCCTAAAACATGAATCTCGATACTAAATGTATTCAAAACAAATTTTGAATTTCTTAAATACGATACCAATTGTAAATATTTTACCAATTGAAAAGATTTTACATAGAGACATTGATACCAATTGTAAGAATTGTTCATTTTAAAACATATAAACAAATTTTAATCATAAAGTGTGGGAGTACAAATACCAATTGAAATACAAAATCATATTTTCTCCCCCTTTATGAAATACAAACTAAAGTCATGCATAGTCTTGATAACAATTTAAAAGTAATCAATTTAAACAAAATTGAAACTCAAGCACTAGCATAAACACAAACATATATATGTATGAAAAATAGATACCAATAGAAATTGATATACTTGGAATTTAAAGCATACATACATACAAAACATATATGAGTATACAAGAAGATCAAAATGATACCAATTGAAAGAGTTCAATGATACCAATTGACATAACAATAAGTTCAAGTGTATACATCATATTATCTACCACCCAATCATAATTCAAGTTTTAAAGATTTTCAATTTAGGGCATACATGAACATGATCTCCCATCCTACCGCCCTTGGAAGGTAGGGGTTTTCAAAGATAGATTTGAAAATGTAGTTTTGTTTGAAAATCACTACCAAAATGAAGAACACCGCAACTAGTTAAATGGAAAACTTGTTAACTAGCACGAAATCCTTCAAGCAAGGAATAAAACAAAAATGAAATTCACATGATAATCATCACTCTAACCAATAAAGCATAACTCATGAGAAACAAAACATGAGCAATAGATATGAGTGTACAAATAATATGTGAAGATCATAAATATGAAAATTAGGCAATAAGCTCAATTATTCTTTAAAACACGAAATCATCAAAACTATCTAATCTTCAAGGCATATGTATGTCTAATACAAACTAACGTATACATACATATCCAAAACATAAAGAGTCCACAAGATATATGCATTAAGGCACGTGGCTCAAAAAGGATACTCATGTATAGTCAATAGTTTGGATAAGATGGACATATACATGAAGTTAAATATTGAGACATAAACATGAAAACATGTAAGGCTAAATTTTCATCAAAGCAATTTTCATTTCAAGGTATATGTATGATTTGTCAACACAAGAAGTATACATACATATCCCTTAAACACACTTTGAGTCCATAATAGATATTTGCATGAAAGGCAAATGACTCAAGGGGTATACATGTATATCTTAAAGTTTGGCAATACAAACATATACATGAAGTGAAACACACAATCATAAAACAAATCCAAAAATGGAATACAAGTATGAAATGTATGAATCATCAAAACTAGACTATACTAGCACATCTAATGGGTTCAAATAAGCAATCAAGCTCAACATATATAGATTTATTTGTAGCCCACTCTATGTACAAGTATATAACTAGTCTTAATGAAAACAAACATCTAAACATATATTCAAAACATGAAGCATCAAAACAAATATAAAAGTCATCATGATAAAACTAAAACATGATTACTATGTAAATTCACATGTATTAGATTCATGATGTACATTATAGCTTAAACAAAAATGAGAACACTAAATATGGGTTCATATAAGCATATGTGTCTCAAATACTATACATGTATGTCAAGGATCTAATAAACATGGAATGAACATACTAATCCATAGACATCAAAAAATATGCTATAAACTATCAAAACATGCTATAAACAATGAAGTGGAAAGCATGTAAACATAATAAATGGGAGTAAAGGATTGTTACCAAAACCGAAGAAGCAACTTTCCTTGTCTCCAAAACATGGTGGTCATCTCCACCAAATCTTCCCTTGAAAGTGATGCATCCAATTTGATTTCCATGAAGTCCGGAACGCATCCACTCCAAGGTGTCATCACTCTCACGTCATGTGAGAGCCCACACCTACATCAAAAACAATAGGAGGGGTGGTCTTTGGTACCCATATCTTCTTGGGTCCATGGGGGTTAGTACCTTCTCTAACCCAAACAAAATTCTTTGCTAAATTAGGAGTATGTAATCTATCATAACAAAATTTAGCAAGGTGGCCCTTACGTCCACAATGTGTACATGAGTACACATGAGCATACATGTGTTGATGGTGTCCGTGAGGAGCATGTGTATGCCGTGGAGGGTGTGCATGCATAGAAGTTGGAACTTGTTTCTTTCGAACCAAGGTTTCCAATCGTGAGTGGTTCATGGCACATTGGCTCATAGTGGAGCCCAAACAATCCATTTTCTTCTTTAACAAATTTATATCATTTTCGAGCATAGAAGAAGTGGAACATGCAATGGGTGATTTAGGTGAAACTACCCTAGCATGGCAAACATGAGAATCAATCTTATTTTGCAAAACAATATTTTTCTCTAAGCAAACATTTAAATCATTGGAAATAGAAATGATTTTGTTTTTCAAAACAACATTCTCTTTTAAAACAAAATCAACTCTAGAAGACAAGTTTTCATTTTTCTTTAAAATAGCATGGCAATCATTTTTAGACTTTAAAAATTCATTTTCTTTAAGTGCAAGTTCCAATTGAGATCTCAATGAATCCCTTTCATTATAGACCTCAACCTTCTCTTGCAAAACATTGTCAAGTCTAGCATGCAAACACTTATTTTCTTTTTCAATTTCTAGACTTTTCTTTTTCAAAATCTTATATTTTTCAATTAACTTTTCACATACTATTGAAAGTTCTTCATTTAGAGCATGGGGATCAACAATATCATTACTAGAAGAACTAGCATCATCATCACTATCTAGGTGGGGTTCCGAATGTACCTCAAGGGAGTCATTCCCTTGGACCATGAAGCATTGAGAATCGGATTCTCCACTAAATTCCTCCGGTTGATTTGGCACTTGAAGCTTGGAGGTGGTGGTTGTTGTCAATTTGTTCCACACTGCAAAGGCGGAATCAAAGTTAGAAACACATAAGAGATAATCTTTAGGAAGAGTGCTTCTAATGGCCTCTAGGGCTTGTGCATTGGCCCCTATATGATTATCATCACCAAGATAACATCTCTTGGTGGCGGCAAGGAAGACATGCAAACCTAGGGTCTTTAGGTACATGGACATCCTATACTTCCAAACATCAATGTTGGAAGGATCATAGCTAGGTGGGGTCATGAAGTTCATGGTATAAACTAGATGTGTGCAAACAAGCAAATGCAAATGAGATTAGCAAGCAAATGGATCTCACTCCTAGGATGTTAAGCCTAAGTATCAGGAGCACTAGCTCTGATACCAATTGAAAGACACCTAGAGGGGGGTGAATAGGTGTAAGTGCTAATCTAAGAAACTAAATGCAAACTAAGTGCGCTAAATGCGGAAGCTAATGCAAATTATGCACAAACTAATACAATACAACAAGTGTAGCCGAATTCCCCTTGCGAGGCTCTGGACTAACTCCCCTTGATTCCCCTTGAAATGGTTGAGGTGCTATGTGAAGCTCTTGTTGGATGAGTATAAGTTAGGCACACACACACAAGCAATCCAAGCAATATAAAATACACACAATCAAGCCAAGCATATAAGAATGAATAGCAATATGAATAAATGCAAGGCAATATGAAATATGCACAACACAAGCAAATATGATATGATATGAATATGATGCTTTGCACAAATATAAGAGAGAGAGTTAGAGAGACAATGTATCAATACGCAAACACCAAGATTTGTTTCGAGGTTCGAGCACCTTGCTCTACATCCCCGCCTACACCACCGTGTAGGATTTCCACTATCTCAACTCCCACCGAGGAACCTCTACCAAAGAGGATTTCTTACAACTCTAGGAGTACCAAACTCCTCTCTCAACAACAACCTCCTCACAACCGAGGGGTTAGGCCCGTAGCCAATACAACAACCAATCCACACACCTCTACCGAAGAGGCTCACAACCAAACTCCACCTCTACCTAAGAGGGATCCAAACAAACAACCCAATACAACACTCTCCACCTCTACCCAAGAGGGAGCAACTCAAGAAATCAAGGGTTTACAACAAGTGGTATATCTCAACCACAAACCTCTTTCCTTTTTCTTTTTCCACAAAAACAAGATCCTAAATAGATTAGGATAGGTGATAGCTCAAGTGTGGAATCAAAGTGTTTTTGGAAACAAGCAACAAAGAAAAACTACTTGGGAAATCTCTTGTATAAGATAGAAAATGAAATACCAAATCAAAATCCCAAAACCTAGTTTTCTTTGATTTTCCAAAAACCCAAAACAAATAAAGATGAGAAGTTTTTGCACTTAAAACTCTTTTGAAAACTCTTTTAAACACTTCAGAAAACTGAGAATTTTTCTCTTAAAAAAACTTGGCCAAAATCCCCAAAGAGATGGGGTTTATATAGCCCCTATACAAAACTAGCCGTTAGGCTGAGCTGGCAGTCTGACAGACTGCCGGTCGACCGGTCCGGTCGACCGCCAACGGTCAAAAATGTGACCGTTGGGCAATAGCGGTCGACCGGCCCGGTCGACCGAAACATCCTGAGAGCAGAATTCTCATCTCGGTCGACCGGCCCGGTCGACCGTCCCAGAGACTCCAAAACGTGCACAGACTTGTGCACGTCGGTCGACCGTCCCGGTCGACCGGCCTATGGTGCGGTCGACCGGTCCGGTCGACCGATTTGGCCTGTCAGCCAGTCCTCAGTTCTGCACAGATACGGGATTTGAAAATAGGTCTTTTCACTCAATAAAAATCCCATAAATTCACAGTAAATCTAAAAAATAGTTTTAATCACAATAAAAATATGTTTTTCTAAAAATATGTTTTTCTAAAACTTGTTTTATCATTTTACTTTGATAACCAAACTTGTGATAAAAATTTCAAGACATATATCAATCATATCAATTCATTTTTGAGTCTTGCAAATTTTATCAAAAACAAAACCTTGTATTTTGTCAAACTTGATTTTTCCAAAACATGAATAGGGATATCAAAATAAGTTTGTTTACCAAGTTAAAGCATGTATGTATAAATAGAAAACATCTACTATACATATAACATATGTAAACTTGTTTTGATCAACTATTCATAAAAACCAAATATCAAATCATAAAACGTGTGTGTTTTGTGTTCACTTGAGCATATCAACTAAACTAAGCTTTACAAATGGATCTAAAACTCTATCTAAACTAGGATACCTAAGTCTTCTTGACGATCTTCATCTTCAAGTAGACTTGCTCCAAAACACCGTGATTCTCCAAATGCAAAGGTATGATCTTTAAGCTTTGGCACCGGAATCATCATGAATAGCTTCTAATCATCTTGTTGAAGCTAATCACCAACTAATATCCTGTTAATGATCTGAAACTTAGAAACACAAGAATATTAGTGAACATAACTACATGAGTGTTGATCATCATCAAAACTAGAGTGGAAGGCCATTGGGCCAACAATCTCCCCCTTTTTGATGATGACAAAACTCATGGAGTTATATATGCATGGATTAAAGATAAGCTTCAAGGAAGCTCCCCCTTAACTCATGCATAGGGATAAACAATAAATATATGCAATGAATGTTAAACATGAAACATGCGTATGCATAAACAATAAATGGTTCTAGATATCAAATGGAATATTCAAAACAAAATAAGCTCTAGATACCAATTACAAAGCAAACTCTATATATCAATTAAACTTAATATTCTTGAGATTAAAACATAATATATGCATATAAAACATAAATACTTCTCCCCCTTTTTGTCAATCATCAACAAAGGGGTAAACAATCAAAACCATAGATAAAATGAGGGGTAAAAATCTTTCTCCCCTTTCTGTCAATCAAAATAATACAAACAATGTTCTCCCCCTTTTTGTCTAAAACAAAAAAAATCAATAAGAGGTGACTACAAACATGATATCAATTAAAAAATATGTCAATGAAGCATCTTGATACCAATAAATAAGGATCAATATATGTTATATGCTATATACATTCATGAAGAGGAAGACGCTAAGTTAGCTTCCCTACACATATGCATTACATGAAGAAGGGATGACAAGCCCTAACTCACATAACACATATTATGTAATGCATAAGAGGAGATGTGAAGCTCCCCCTACACACGTATATCATATAAAGAAGAGTTGTCAAGCTCCTCAATTTATAATATACTCAACATGAATCTATATGTAAGAGAGATGTTAAGCTCTCCTTGCATATAGGAAATACAAATCAAAACTTTGAATATATTCTTTTAAACAACATATGAGATGCCAATTGTAATTAAACATAAATCTTGAATTCCTAAAACATGAATCTCGATACTAAATGTATTCAAAACAAATTTTGAATTTCTTAAATACGATACCAATTGTAAATATTTTACCAATTGAAAAGATTTTACATAGAGACATTGATACCAATTGTAAGAATTGTTCATTTTAAAACATATAAACAAATTTTAATCATAAAGTGTGGGAGTACAAATACCAATTGAAATACAAAATCATATTTTCTCCCCCTTTATGAAATACAAACTAAAGTCATGCATAGTCTTGATAACAATTTAAAAGTAATCAATTTAAACAAAATTGAAACTCAAGCACTAGCATAAACACAAACATATATATGTATGAAAAATAGATACCAATAGAAATTGATATACTTGGAATTTAAAGCATACATACATACAGAACATATATGAGTATACAAGAAGATCAAAATGATACCAATTGAAAGAGTTCAATGATACCAATTGACATAACAATAAGTTCAAGTGTATACATCATATTATCTACCACCCAATCATAATTCAAGTTTTAAAGATTTTCAATTTAGGGCATACATGAACATGATCTCCCATCCTACCGCCCTTGGAAGGTAGGGGTTTTCAAAGATAGATTTGAAAATGTAGTTTTGTTTGAAAATCACTACCAAAATGAAGAACACCGCAACTAGTTAAATGGAAAACTTGTTAACTAGCACGAAATCCTTCAAGCAAGGAATAAAACAAAAATGAAATTCACATGATAATCATCACTCTAACCAATAAAGCATAACTCATGAGAAACAAAACATGAGCAATAGATATGAGTGTACAAATAATATGTGAAGATCATAAATATGAAAATTAGGCAATAAGCTCAATTATTCTTTAAAACACGAAATCATCAAAACTATCTAATCTTCAAGGCATATGTATGTCTAATACAAACTAACGTATACATACATATCCAAAACATAAAGAGTCCACAAGATATATGCATTAAGGCACGTGGCTCAAAAAGGATACTCATGTATAGTCAATAGTTTGGATAAGATGGACATATACATGAAGTTAAATATTGAGACATAAACATGAAAACATGTAAGGCTAAATTTTCATCAAAGCAATTTTCATTTCAAGGTATATGTATGATTTGTCAACACAAGAAGTATACATACATATCCCTTAAACACACTTTGAGTCCATAATAGATATTTGCATGAAAGGCAAATGACTCAAGGGGTATACATGTATATCTTAAAGTTTGGCAATACAAACATATACATGAAGTGAAACACACAATCATAAAACAAATCCAAAAATGGAATACAAGTATGAAATGTATGAATCATCAAAACTAGACTATACTAGCACATCTAATGGGTTCAAATAAGCAATCAAGCTCAACATATATAGATTTATTTGTAGCCCACTCTATGTACAAGTATATAACTAGTCTTAATGAAAACAAACATCTAAACATATATTCAAAACATGAAGCATCAAAACAAATATAAAAGTCATCATGATAAAACTAAAACATGATTACTATGTAAATTCACATGTATTAGATTCATGATGTACATTATAGCTTAAACAAAAATGAGAACACTAAATATGGGTTCATATAAGCATATGTGTCTCAAATACTATACATGTATGTCAAGGATCTAATAAACATGGAATGAACATACTAATCCATAGACATCAAAAAATATGCTATAAACTATCAAAACATGCTATAAACAATGAAGTGGAAAGCATGTAAACATAATAAATGGGAGTAAAGGATTGTTACCAAAACCGAAGAAGCAACTTTCCTTGTCTCCAAAACATGGTGGTCATCTCCACCAAATCTTCCCTTGAAAGTGATGCATCCAATTTGATTTCCATGAAGTCCGGAACGCATCCACTCCAAGGTGTCATCACTCTCACGTCATGTGAGAGCCCACACCTACATCAAAAACAATAGGAGGGGTGGTCTTTGGTACCCATATCTTCTTGGGTCCATGGGGGTTAGTACCTTCTCTAACCCAAACAAAATTCTTTGCTAAATTAGGAGTATGTAATCTATCATAACAAAATTTAGCAAGGTGGCCCTTACGTCCACAATGTGTACATGAGTACACATGAGCATACATGTGTTGATGGTGTCCGTGAGGAGCATGTGTATGCCGTGGAGGGTGTGCATGCATAGAAGTTGGAACTTGTTTCTTTCGAACCAAGGTTTCCAATCGTGAGTGGTTCATGGCACATTGGCTCATAGTGGAGCCCAAACAATCCATTTTCTTCTTTAACAAATTTATATCATTTTCGAGCATAGAAGAAGTGGAACATGCAATGGGTGATTTAGGTGAAACTACCCTAGCATGGCAAACATGAGAATCAATCTTATTTTGCAAAACAATATTTTTCTCTAAGCAAACATTTAAATCATTGGAAATAGAAATGATTTTGTTTTTCAAAACAACATTCTCTTTTAAAACAAAATCAACTCTAGAAGACAAGTTTTCATTTTTCTTTAAAATAGCATGGCAATCATTTTTAGACTTTAAAAATTCATTTTCTTTAAGTGCAAGTTCCAATTGAGATCTCAATGAATCCCTTTCATTATAGACCTCAACCTTCTCTTGCAAAACATTGTCAAGTCTAGCATGCAAACACTTATTTTCTTTTTCAATTTCTAGACTTTTCTTTTTCAAAATCTTATATTTTTCAATTAACTTTTCACATACTATTGAAAGTTCTTCATTTAGAGCATGGGGATCAACAATATCATTACTAGAAGAACTAGCATCATCATCACTATCTAGGTGGGGTTCCGAATGTACCTCAAGGGAGTCATTCCCTTGGACCATGAAGCATTGAGAATCGGATTCTCCACTAAATTCCTCCGGTTGATTTGGCACTTGAAGCTTGGAGGTGGTGGTTGTTGTCAATTTGTTCCACACTGCAAAGGCGGAATCAAAGTTAGAAACACATAAGAGATAATCTTTAGGAAGAGTGCTTCTAATGGCCTCTAGGGCTTGTGCATTGGCCCCTATATGATTATCATCACCAAGATAACATCTCTTGGTGGCGGCAAGGAAGACATGCAAACCTAGGGTCTTTAGGTACATGGACATCCTATACTTCCAAACATCAATGTTGGAAGGATCATAGCTAGGTGGGGTCATGAAGTTCATGGTATAAACTAGATGTGTGCAAACAAGCAAATGCAAATGAGATTAGCAAGCAAATGGATCTCACTCCTAGGATGTTAAGCCTAAGTATCAGGAGCACTAGCTCTGATACCAATTGAAAGACACCTAGAGGGGGGGTGAATAGGTGTAAGTGCTAATCTAAGAAACTAAATGCAAACTAAGTGCGCTAAATGCGGAAGCTAATGCAAATTATGCACAAACTAATACAATACAACAAGTGTAGCCGAATTCCCCTTGCGAGGCTCTGGACTAACTCCCCTTGATTCCCCTTGAAATGGGTTGAGGTGCTATGTGAAGCTCTTGTTGGATGAGTATAAGTTAGGCACACACACACAAGCAATCCAAGCAATATAAAATACACACAATCAAGCCAAGCATATAAGAATGAATAGCAATATGAATAAATGCAAGGCAATATGAAATATGCACAACACAAGCAAATATGATATGATATGAATATGATGCTTTGCACAAATATAAGAGAGAGAGTTAGAGAGACAATGTATCAATACGCAAACACCAAGATTTGTTTCGAGGTTCGAGCACCTTGCTCTACATCCCCGCCTACACCACCGTGTAGGATTTCCACTATCTCAACTCCCACCGAGGGAACCTCTACCAAAGAGGATTTCTTACAACTCTAGGAGTACCAAACTCCTCTCTCAACAACAACCTCCTCACAACCGAGGGGTTAGGCCCGTAGCCAATACAACAACCAATCCACACACCTCTACCGAAGAGGCTCACAACCAAACTCCACCTCTACCTAAGAGGGATCCAAACAAACAACCCAATACAACACTCTCCACCTCTACCCAAGAGGGAGCAACTCAAGAAATCAAGGGTTTACAACAAGTGGTATATCTCAACCACAAACCTCTTTCCTTTTTCTTTTTCCACAAAAACAAGATCCTAAATAGATTAGGATAGGTGATAGCTCAAGTGTGGAATCAAAGTGTTTTTGGAAACAAGCAACAAAGAAAAACTACTTGGGAAATCTCTTGTATAAGATAGAAAATGAAATACCAAATCAAAATCCCAAAACCTAGTTTTCTTTGATTTTCCAAAAACCCAAAACAAATAAAGATGAGAAGTTTTTGCACTTAAAACTCTTTTGAAAACTCTTTTAAACACTTCAGAAAACTGAGAATTTTTCTCTTAAAAAAACTTGGCCAAAATCCCCAAAGAGATGGGGTTTATATAGCCCCTATACAAAACTAGCCGTTAGGCTGAGCTGGCAGTCTGACAGACTGCCGGTCGACCGGTCCGGTCGACCGCCAACGGTCAAAAATGTGACCGTTGGGCAATAGCGGTCGACCGGCCCGGTCGACCGAAACATCCTGAGAGCAGAATTCTCATCTCGGTCGACCGGCCCGGTCGACCGTCCCAGAGACTCCAAAACGTGCACAGACTTGTGCACGTCGGTCGACCGTCCCGGTCGACCGGCCTATGGTGCGGTCGACCGGTCCGGTCGACCGATTTGGCCTGTCAGCCAGTCCTCAGTTCTGCACAGATACGGGATTTGAAAATAGGTCTTTTCACTCAATAAAAATCCCATAAATTCACAGTAAATCTAAAAAATAGTTTTAATCACAATAAAAATATGTTTTTCTAAAAATATGTTTTTCTAAAACTTGTTTTATCATTTTACTTTGATAACCAAACTTGTGATAAAAATTTCAAGACATATATCAATCATATCAATTCATTTTTGAGTCTTGCAAATTTTATCAAAAACAAAACCTTGTATTTTGTCAAACTTGATTTTTCCAAAACATGAATAGGGATATCAAAATAAGTTTGTTTACCAAGTTAAAGCATGTATGTATAAATAGAAAACATCTACTATACATATAACATATGTAAACTTGTTTTGATCAACTATTCATAAAAACCAAATATCAAATCATAAAACGTGTGTGTTTTGTGTTCACTTGAGCATATCAACTAAACTAAGCTTTACAAATGGATCTAAAACTCTATCTAAACTAGGATACCTAAGTCTTCTTGACGATCTTCATCTTCAAGTAGACTTGCTCCAAAACACCGTGATTCTCCAAATGCAAAGGTATGATCTTTAAGCTTTGGCACCGGAATCATCATGAATAGCTTCTAATCATCTTGTTGAAGCTAATCACCAACTAATATCCTGTTAATGATCTGAAACTTAGAAACACAAGAATATTAGTGAACATAACTACATGAGTGTTGATCATCATCAAAACTAGAGTGGAAGGCCATTGGGCCAACAATCTCCCCCTTTTTGATGATGACAAAACTCATGGAGTTATATATGCATGGATTAAAGATAAGCTTCAAGGAAGCTCCCCCTTAACTCATGCATAGGGATAAACAATAAATATATGCAATGAATGTTAAACATGAAACATGCGTATGCATAAACAATAAATGGTTCTAGATATCAAATGGAATATTCAAAACAAAATAAGCTCTAGATACCAATTACAAAGCAAACTCTATATATCAATTAAACTTAATATTCTTGAGATTAAAACATAATATATGCATATAAAACATAAATACTTCTCCCCCTTTTTGTCAATCATCAACAAAGGGGTAAACAATCAAAACCATAGATAAAATGAGGGGTAAAAATCTTTCTCCCCTTTCTGTCAATCAAAATAATACAAACAATGTTCTCCCCCTTTTTGTCTAAAACAAAAAAAATCAATAAGAGGTGACTACAAACATGATATCAATTAAAAAATATGTCAATGAAGCATCTTGATACCAATAAATAAGGATCAATATATGTTATATGCTATATACATTCATGAAGAGGAAGACGCTAAGTTAGCTTCCCTACACATATGCATTACATGAAGAAGGGATGACAAGCCCTAACTCACATAACACATATTATGTAATGCATAAGAGGAGATGTGAAGCTCCCCCTACACACGTATATCATATAAAGAAGAGTTGTCAAGCTCCTCAATTTATAATATACTCAACATGAATCTATATGTAAGAGAGATGTTAAGCTCTCCTTGCATATAGGAAATACAAATCAAAACTTTGAATATATTCTTTTAAACAACATATGAGATGCCAATTGTAATTAAACATAAATCTTGAATTCCTAAAACATGAATCTCGATACTAAATGTATTCAAAACAAATTTTGAATTTCTTAAATACGATACCAATTGTAAATATTTTACCAATTGAAAAGATTTTACATAGAGACATTGATACCAATTGTAAGAATTGTTCATTTTAAAACATATAAACAAATTTTAATCATAAAGTGTGGGAGTACAAATACCAATTGAAATACAAAATCATATTTTCTCCCCCTTTATGAAATACAAACTAAAGTCATGCATAGTCTTGATAACAATTTAAAAGTAATCAATTTAAACAAAATTGAAACTCAAGCACTAGCATAAACACAAACATATATATGTATGAAAAATAGATACCAATAGAAATTGATATACTTGGAATTTAAAGCATACATACATACAGAACATATATGAGTATACAAGAAGATCAAAATGATACCAATTGAAAGAGTTCAATGATACCAATTGACATAACAATAAGTTCAAGTGTATACATCATATTATCTACCACCCAATCATAATTCAAGTTTTAAAGATTTTCAATTTAGGGCATACATGAACATGATCTCCCATCCTACCGCCCTTGGAAGGTAGGGGTTTTCAAAGATAGATTTGAAAATGTAGTTTTGTTTGAAAATCACTACCAAAATGAAGAACACCGCAACTAGTTAAATGGAAAACTTGTTAACTAGCACGAAATCCTTCAAGCAAGGAATAAAACAAAAATGAAATTCACATGATAATCATCACTCTAACCAATAAAGCATAACTCATGAGAAACAAAACATGAGCAATAGATATGAGTGTACAAATAATATGTGAAGATCATAAATATGAAAATTAGGCAATAAGCTCAATTATTCTTTAAAACACGAAATCATCAAAACTATCTAATCTTCAAGGCATATGTATGTCTAATACAAACTAACGTATACATACATATCCAAAACATAAAGAGTCCACAAGATATATGCATTAAGGCACGTGGCTCAAAAAGGATACTCATGTATAGTCAATAGTTTGGATAAGATGGACATATACATGAAGTTAAATATTGAGACATAAACATGAAAACATGTAAGGCTAAATTTTCATCAAAGCAATTTTCATTTCAAGGTATATGTATGATTTGTCAACACAAGAAGTATACATACATATCCCTTAAACACACTTTGAGTCCATAATAGATATTTGCATGAAAGGCAAATGACTCAAGGGGTATACATGTATATCTTAAAGTTTGGCAATACAAACATATACATGAAGTGAAACACACAATCATAAAACAAATCCAAAAATGGAATACAAGTATGAAATGTATGAATCATCAAAACTAGACTATACTAGCACATCTAATGGGTTCAAATAAGCAATCAAGCTCAACATATATAGATTTATTTGTAGCCCACTCTATGTACAAGTATATAACTAGTCTTAATGAAAACAAACATCTAAACATATATTCAAAACATGAAGCATCAAAACAAATATAAAAGTCATCATGATAAAACTAAAACATGATTACTATGTAAATTCACATGTATTAGATTCATGATGTACATTATAGCTTAAACAAAAATGAGAACACTAAATATGGGTTCATATAAGCATATGTGTCTCAAATACTATACATGTATGTCAAGGATCTAATAAACATGGAATGAACATACTAATCCATAGACATCAAAAAATATGCTATAAACTATCAAAACATGCTATAAACAATGAAGTGGAAAGCATGTAAACATAATAAATGGGAGTAAAGGATTGTTACCAAAACCGAAGAAGCAACTTTCCTTGTCTCCAAAACATGGTGGTCATCTCCACCAAATCTTCCCTTGAAAGTGATGCATCCAATTTGATTTCCATGAAGTCCGGAACGCATCCACTCCAAGGTGTCATCACTCTCACGTCATGTGAGAGCCCACACCTACATCAAAAACAATAGGAGGGGTGGTCTTTGGTACCCATATCTTCTTGGGTCCATGGGGGTTAGTACCTTCTCTAACCCAAACAAAATTCTTTGCTAAATTAGGAGTATGTAATCTATCATAACAAAATTTAGCAAGGTGGCCCTTACGTCCACAATGTGTACATGAGTACACATGAGCATACATGTGTTGATGGTGTCCGTGAGGAGCATGTGTATGCCGTGGAGGGTGTGCATGCATAGAAGTTGGAACTTGTTTCTTTCGAACCAAGGTTTCCAATCGTGAGTGGTTCATGGCACATTGGCTCATAGTGGAGCCCAAACAATCCATTTTCTTCTTTAACAAATTTATATCATTTTCGAGCATAGAAGAAGTGGAACATGCAATGGGTGATTTAGGTGAAACTACCCTAGCATGGCAAACATGAGAATCAATCTTATTTTGCAAAACAATATTTTTCTCTAAGCAAACATTTAAATCATTGGAAATAGAAATGATTTTGTTTTTCAAAACAACATTCTCTTTTAAAACAAAATCAACTCTAGAAGACAAGTTTTCATTTTTCTTTAAAATAGCATGGCAATCATTTTTAGACTTTAAAAATTCATTTTCTTTAAGTGCAAGTTCCAATTGAGATCTCAATGAATCCCTTTCATTATAGACCTCAACCTTCTCTTGCAAAACATTGTCAAGTCTAGCATGCAAACACTTATTTTCTTTTTCAATTTCTAGACTTTTCTTTTTCAAAATCTTATATTTTTCAATTAACTTTTCACATACTATTGAAAGTTCTTCATTTAGAGCATGGGGATCAACAATATCATTACTAGAAGAACTAGCATCATCATCACTATCTAGGTGGGGTTCCGAATGTACCTCAAGGGAGTCATTCCCTTGGACCATGAAGCATTGAGAATCGGATTCTCCACTAAATTCCTCCGGTTGATTTGGCACTTGAAGCTTGGAGGTGGTGGTTGTTGTCAATTTGTTCCACACTGCAAAGGCGGAATCAAAGTTAGAAACACATAAGAGATAATCTTTAGGAAGAGTGCTTCTAATGGCCTCTAGGGCTTGTGCATTGGCCCCTATATGATTATCATCACCAAGATAACATCTCTTGGTGGCGGCAAGGAAGACATGCAAACCTAGGGTCTTTAGGTACATGGACATCCTATACTTCCAAACATCAATGTTGGAAGGATCATAGCTAGGTGGGGTCATGAAGTTCATGGTATAAACTAGATGTGTGCAAACAAGCAAATGCAAATGAGATTAGCAAGCAAATGGATCTCACTCCTAGGATGTTAAGCCTAAGTATCAGGAGCACTAGCTCTGATACCAATTGAAAGACACCTAGAGGGGGGGTGAATAGGTGTAAGTGCTAATCTAAGAAACTAAATGCAAACTAAGTGCGCTAAATGCGGAAGCTAATGCAAATTATGCACAAACTAATACAATACAACAAGTGTAGCCGAATTCCCCTTGCGAGGCTCTGGACTAACTCCCCTTGATTCCCCTTGAAATGGGTTGAGGTGCTATGTGAAGCTCTTGTTGGATGAGTATAAGTTAGGCACACACACACAAGCAATCCAAGCAATATAAAATACACACAATCAAGCCAAGCATATAAGAATGAATAGCAATATGAATAAATGCAAGGCAATATGAAATATGCACAACACAAGCAAATATGATATGATATGAATATGATGCTTTGCACAAATATAAGAGAGAGAGTTAGAGAGACAATGTATCAATACGCAAACACCAAGATTTGTTTCGAGGTTCGAGCACCTTGCTCTACATCCCCGCCTACACCACCGTGTAGGATTTCCACTATCTCAACTCCCACCGAGGGAACCTCTACCAAAGAGGATTTCTTACAACTCTAGGAGTACCAAACTCCTCTCTCAACAACAACCTCCTCACAACCGAGGGGTTAGGCCCGTAGCCAATACAACAACCAATCCACACACCTCTACCGAAGAGGCTCACAACCAAACTCCACCTCTACCTAAGAGGGATCCAAACAAACAACCCAATACAACACTCTCCACCTCTACCCAAGAGGGAGCAACTCAAGAAATCAAGAGTTTACAACAAGTGGTATATCTCAACCACAAACCTCTTTCCTTTTTCTTTTTCCACAAAAACAAGATCCTAAATAGATTAGGATAGGTGATAGCTCAAGTGTGGAATCAAAGTGTTTTTGGAAACAAGCAACAAAGAAAAACTACTTGGGAAATCTCTTGTATAAGATAGAAAATGAAATACCAAATCAAAATCCCAAAACCTAGTTTTCTTTGATTTTTCAAAAACCCAAAACAAATAAAGATGAGAAGTTTTTGCACTTAAAACTCTTTTGAAAACTCTTTTAAACACTTCAGAAAACTGAGAATTTTTCTCTTAAAAAAACTTGGCCAAAATCCCCAAAGAGATGGGGTTTATATAGCCCCTATACAAAACTAGCCGTTAGGCTGAGCTGGCAGTCTGACAGACTGCCGGTCGACCGGTCCGGTCGACCGCCAACGGTCAAAAATGTGACCGTTGGGCAATAGCGGTCGACCGGCCCGGTCGACCGAAACATCCTGAGAGCAGAATTCTCATCTCGGTCGACCGGCCCGGTCGACCGTCCCAGAGACTCCAAAACGTGCACAGACTTGTGCACGTCGGTCGACCGTCCCGGTCGACCGGCCTATGGTGCGGTCGACCGGTCCGGTCGACCGATTTGGCCTGTCAGCCAGTCCTCAGTTCTGCACAGATACGGGATTTGAAAATAGGTCTTTTCACTCAATAAAAATCCCATAAATTCACAGTAAATCTAAAAAATAGTTTTAATCACAATAAAAATATGTTTTTCTAAAAATATGTTTTTCTAAAACTTGTTTTATCATTTTACTTTGATAACCAAACTTGTGATAAAAATTTCAAGACATATATCAATCATATCAATTCATTTTTGAGTCTTGCAAATTTTATCAAAACAAAACCTTGTATTTTGTCAAACTTGATTTTTCCAAAACATGAATAGGGATATCAAAATAAGTTTGTTTACCAAGTTAAAGCATGTATGTATAAATAGAAAACATCTACTATACATATAACATATGTAAACTTGTTTTGATCAACTATTCATAAAAACCAAATATCAAATCATAAAACGTGTGTGTTTTGTGTTCACTTGAGCATATCAACTAAACTAAGCTTTACAAATGGATCTAAAACTCTATCTAAACTAGGATACCTAAGTCTTCTTGACGATCTTCATCTTCAAGTAGACTTGCTCCAAAACACCGTGATTCTCCAAATGCAAAGGTATGATCTTTAAGCTTTGGCACCGGAATCATCATGAATAGCTTCTAATTATCTTGTTGAAGCTAATCACCAACTAATATCCTGTTAATGACCTGAAACTTAGAAACACAAGAATATTAGTGAACATAACTACATGAGTGTTGATCATCATCAAAACTAGAGTGGAAGGCCATTGGGCCAACAATCTCCCCCTTTTTGATGATGACAAAACTCATGGAGTTATATATGCATGGATTAAAGATAAGCTTCAAGGAAGCTCCCCCTTAACTCATGCATAGGGATAAACAATAAATATATGCAATGAATGTTAAACATGAAACATGCGTATGCATAAACAATAAATGGTTCTAGATATCAAATGGAATATTCAAAACAAAATAAGCTCTAGATACCAATTACAAAGCAAACTCTATATATCAATTAAACTTAATATTCTTGAGATTAAAACATAATATATGCATATAAAACATAAATACTTCTGTCCCTTTTGTCAATCATCAACAAAGGGGTAAACAATCAAAACCATAGATAAAATGAGGGGTAAAAATCTTTCTCCCCTTTCTGTCAATCAAAATAATACAAACAATGTTCTCCCCCTTTTTGTCTAAAACAAAAAAAATCAATAAGAGGTGACTACAAACATGATATCATTTAAAAATATGTCAATGAAGCATCTTGATACCAATAAATAAGGATCAATATATGTTATATGCTATATACATTCATGAAGAGGAAGACGCTAAGTTAGCTTCCCTACACATATGCGTTACATGAAGAAGGGATGACAAGCCCTAACTCACATAACACATATTATGTAATGCATAAGAGGAGATGTGAAGCTCCCCCTACACACGTATATCATATAAAGAAGAGTTGTCAAGCTCCTCAATTTATAATATACTCAACATGAATCTATATGTAAGAGAGATGTTAAGCTCTCCTTGCATATAGGAAATACAAATCAAAACTTTGAATATATTCTTTTAAACAACATATGAGATGCCAATTGTAATTAAACATAAATCTTGAATTCCTAAAACATGAATCTCGATACTAAATGTATTCAGAACAAATTTTGAATTTCTTAAATACGATACCAATTGTAAATATTTTACCAATTGAAAAGATTTTACATAGAGACATTGATACCAATTGTAAGAATTGTTCATTTTAAAACATATAAACAAATTTTAATCATAAAGTGTGGGAGTACAAATACCAATTGAAATACAAAATCATATTTTCTCCCCCTTTATGAAATACAAACTAAAGTCATGCATAGTCTTGATAACAATTTAAAAGTAATCAATTTAAACAAAATTGAAACTCAAGCACTAGCATAAATACAAACATATATATGTATGAAAAATAGATACCAATAGAAATTGATATACTTGGAATTTAAAGCATACATACATACAAAACATATATGAGTATACAAGAAAATCAAAATGATACCAATTGAAAGAGTTCAATGATACCAATTGACATAACAATAAGTTCAAGTGTATACATCATATTATCTACCACCCAATCATAATTCAAGTTTTAAAAATTTTCAATTTAGGGCATACATGAACATGATCTCCCATCCTACCGCCCTTGGAAGGTAGGGGTTTTCAAAGATAGATTTGAAAATGTAGTTTTGTTTGAAAATCACTACCAAAATGAAGAACACCGCAACTAGTTAAATGGAAAACTTGTTAACTAGCACGAAATCCTTCAAGTAAGAAATAAAACAAAAATGAAATTCACATGATAATCATCACTCTAACCAATAAAGCATAACTCATGAGAAACAAAACATGAGCAATAGATATGAGTGTACAAATAATATGTGAAGATCATAAATATGAAAATTAGGCAATAAGCTCAATTATTCTTTAAAACACGAAATCATCAAAACTATCTAATCTTCAAGGCATATGTATGTCTAATACAAACTAACGTATACATACATATCCAAAACATAAAGAGTCCACAAGATATATGCATTAAGGCACGTGGCTCAAAAAGGATACTCATGTATAGTCAATAGTTTGGATAAGATGGACATATACATGAAGTTAAATATTGAGACATAAACATGAAAACATGTAAGGCTAAATTTTCATCAAAGCAATTTTCATTTCAAGGTATATGTATGATTTGTCAACACAAGAAGTATACATACATATCCCTTAAACACACTTTGAGTCCATAATAGATATTTGCATGAAAGGCAAATGACTCAAGGGGTATACATGTATATCTTAAAGTTTGGCAATACAAACATATACATGAAGTGAAACACACAATCATAAAACAAATCCAAAAATGGAATACAAGTATGAAATGTATGAATCATCAAAACTAGACTATACTAGCACATCTAATGGGTTCAAATAAGCAATCAAGCTCAACATATATAGATTTATTTGTAGCCCACTCTATGTACAAGTATATAACTAGTCTTAATGAAAACAAACATCTAAACATATATTCAAAACATGAAGCATCAAAACAAATATAAAAGTCATCATGATAAAACTAAAACATGATTACTATGTAAATTCACATGAATTAGATTCATGATGTACATTATAGCTTAAAAAAAATGAGAACACTAAATATGGGTTCATATAAGCATATGTGTCTCAAATACTATACATGTATGTCAAGGATCTAATAAACATGGAATGAACATACTAATCCATAGACATCAAAAAATATGCTATAAACTATCAAAACATGCTATAAACAATGAAGTGGAAAGCATGTAAACATAATAAATGGGAGTAAAGGATTGTTACAAAAACCGAAGAAGCAACTTTCCTTGTCTCCAAAACATGGTGGTCATCTCCACCAAATCTTCCCTTGAAAGTGATGCATCCAATTTGATTTCCATGAAGTCCGGAACGCATCCACTCCAAGGTGTCATCACTCTCACGTCATGTGAGAGCCCACACCTACATCAAAAACAATAGGAGGGGTGGTCTTTGGTACCCATATCTTCTTGGGTCCATGGGGGTTAGTACCTTCTCTAACCCAAACAAAATTCTTTGCTAAATTAGGAGTATGTAATCTATCATAACAAAATTTAGCAAGGTGGCCCTTACGTCCACAATGTGTACATGAGTACACATGAGCATACATGTGTTGATGGTGTCCGTGAGGAGCATGTGTATGCCGTGGAGGGTGTGCATGCATAGAAGTTGGAACTTGTTTCTTTCGAACCAAGGTTTCCAATCGTGAGTGGTTCATGGCACATTGGCTCATAGTGGAGCCCAAACAATCCATTTTCTTATTTAACAAATTTATATCATTTTCGAGCATAGAAAAAGTGGAACATGCAATGGGTGATTTAGGTGAAACTACCCTAGCATGGCAAACATGAGAATCAATCTTATTTTGCAAAACAATATTTTTCTCTAAGCAAACATTTAAATCATTGGAAATAGAAATGATTTTGTTTTTCAAAACAACATTCTCTTTTAAAACAAAATCAACTCTAGAAAACAAGTTTTCATTTTTCTTTAAAATAGCATGGCAATCATTTTTAGACTTTAAAAATTCATTTTCTTTAAGTGCAAGTTCCAATTGAGATCTCAATGAATCCCTTTCATTATAGACCTCAACCTTCTCTTGCAAAACATTGTCAAGTCTAGCATGCAAACACTTATTTTCTTTTTCAATTTCTAGACTTTTCTTTTTCAAAATCTTATATTTTTCAATTAACTTTTCACATACTATTAAAAGTTCTTCATTTAGAGCATGGGGATCAACAATATCATTACTAGAAGAACTAGCATCATCATCACTATCTAGGTGGGGTTCCGAATGTACCTCAAGGGAGTCATTCCCTTGGACCATGAAGCATTGAGAATCGGATTCTCCACTAAATTCCTCCGGTTGATTTGGCACTTGAAGCTTGGAGGTGGTGGTTGTTGTCAATTTGTTCCACACTGCAAAGGCGGAATCAAAGTTAGAAACACATAAGAGATAATCTTTAGGAAGAGTGCTTCTAATGGCCTCTAGGGCTTGTGCATTGGCCCCTATATGATTATCATCACCAAGATAACATCTCTTGGTGGCGGCAAGGAAGACATGCAAACCTAGGGTCTTTAGGTACATGGACATCCTATACTTCCAAACATCAATGTTGGAAGGATCATAGCTAGGTGGGGTCATGAAGTTCATGGTATAAACTAGATGTGTGCAAACAAGCAAATGCAAATGAGATTAGCAAGCAAATGGATCTCACTCCTAGGATGTTAAGCCTAAGTATCAGGAGCACTAGCTCTGATACCAATTGAAAGACACCTAGAGGGGGGGTGAATAGGTGTAAGTGCTAATCTAAGAAACTAAATGCAAACTAAGTGCGCTAAATGCGGAAGCTAATGCAAATTATGCACAAACTAATACAATACAACAAGTGTAGCCGAATTCCCCTTGCGAGGCTCTGGACTAACTCCCCTTGATTCCCCTTGAAATGGGTTGAGGTGCTATGTGAAGCTCTTGTTGGATGAGTATAAGTTAGGCACACACACACAAGCAATCCAAGCAATATAAAATACACACAATCAAGCCAAGCATATAAGAATGAATAGCAATATGAATAAATGCAAGGCAATATGAAATATGCACAACACAAGCAAATATGATATGATATGAATATGATGCTTTGCACAAATATAAGAGAGAGAGTTAGAGAGACAATGTATCAATACGCAAACACCAAGATTTGTTTCGAGGTTCGAGCACCTTGCTCTACATCCCCGCCTACACCACCGTGTAGGATTTCCACTATCTCAACTCCCATCGAGGGAACCTCTACCAAAGAGGATTTCTTACAACTCTAGGAGTACCAAACTCCTCTCTCAACAACAACCTCCTCACAACCGAGGGGTTAGGCCCGTAGCCAATACAACAACCAATCCACACACCTCTACCGAAGAGGCTCACAACCAAACTCCACCTCTACCTAAGAGGGATCCAAACAAACAACCCAATACAACACTCTCCACCTCTACCCAAGAGGGAGCAACTCAAGAAATCAAGGGTTTACAACAAGTGGTATATCTCAACCACAAACCTCTTTCCTTTTTCTTTTTCCACAAAAACAAGATCCTAAATAGATTAGGATAGGTGATAGCTCAAGTGTGGAATCAAAGTGTTTTTGGAAACAAGCAACAAAGAAAAACTACTTGGGAAATCTCTTGTATAAGATAGAAAATGAAATACCAAATCAAAATCCCAAAACCTAGTTTTCTTTGATTTTCTAAAAACCCAAAACAAATAAAGATGAGAAGTTTTTGCACTTAAAACTCTTTTGAAAACTCTTTTAAACACTTCAGAAAACTGAGAATTTTTCTCTTAAAAAAACTTGGCCAAAATCCCCAAAGAGATGGGGTTTATATAGCCCCTATACAAAACTAGCCGTTAGGCTGAGCTGGCAGTCTGACAGACTGCCGGTCGACCGGTCCGGTCGACCGCCAACGGTCAAAAATGTGACCGTTGGGCAATAGCGGTCGACCGGCCCGGTCGACCGAAACATCCTGAGAGCAGAATTCTCATCTCGGTCGACCGGCCCGGTCGACCGTCCCAGAGACTCCAAAACGTGCACAGACTTGTGCACGTCGGTCGACCGTCCCGGTCGACCGGCCTATGGTGCGGTCGACCGGTCCGGTCGACCGATTTGGCTTGTCAGCTAGTCCTCAGTTCTGCACAGATACGGGATTTGAAAATAGGTCTTTTCACTCAATAAAAATCCCATAAATTCACAGTAAATCTAAAAAATAGTTTTAATCACAATAAAAATATGTTTTTCTAAAAATATATTTTTCTAAAACTTGTTTTATCATTTTACTTTGATAACCAAACTTGTGATAAAAATTTCAAGACATATATCAATCATATCAATTCATTTTTGAGTCTTGCAAATTTTATCAAAAACAAAACCTTGTATTTTGTCAAACTTGATTTTTCCAAAACATGAATAGGGATATCAAAATAAGTTTGTTTACCAAGTTAAAGCATGTATGTATAAATAGAAAACATCTACTATACATATAACATATGTAAACTTGTTTTGATCAACTATTCATAAAAACCAAATATCAAATCATAAAACGTGTGTGTTTTGTGTTCACTTGAGCATATCAACTAAACTAAGCTTTACAAATGGATCTAAAACTCTATCTAAACTAGGATACCTAAGTCTTCTTGACGATCTTCATCTTCAAGTAGACTTGCTCCAAAACACCGTGATTCTCCAAATGCAAAGGTATGATCTTTAAGCTTTGGCACCGGAATCATCATGAATAGCTTCTAATCATCTTGTTGAAGCTAATCACCAACTAATATCCTGTTAATGATCTGAAACTTAGAAACACAAGAATATTAGTGAACATAACTACATGAGTGTTGATCATCATCAAAACTAGAGTGGAAGGCCATTGGGCCAACAACAACATCACACCTCCATAAACACGTAACACATATCCACAAATGTACCATCACATAATAATTTATGCACACTCAATCACAAATGACACATACATAAATACATACATAATAATATAGAAATAGAGAGGAAGAGAGGGCACACTCACGGTGCAGGAGGAGACATGGCCGGGAGAAGGCCACGGCGGAGTTCGCTGGAGGAGGCGGAAGCCGCGGAGGGGGAGAAACTCACGACCGGCCATGGAGAGTTCGACGACAGAGGAGGTGGAGGCCGCGAGGATGTCAGGGTGTCGCCAGCTGCCGTCGGGGTCTTACTAGAGAAGAAAGTGGAGGCCGTATAGTGGGTTGGGCTGCCAGCAAAGGAAGAAGAAGAAGATTAGGTTAGGGTTTTGTTTTAAGATTAGATGTTTATATAGGAGATGTTAATTAGTTATGATTATATAGTAAGTAATATGATAATTTAAGATTAGATAGTTAGGATTAAGAGATAATGAGAGATTAGGTTAGTTAGAATTTTATTTAATTAAAATAACTATAGAATTTAGTAGTTAGGATATATGAAGATTGGGTTGGTTAAGATTTAGATTTTATGAATAGGATTAGATAGGATTAAATATAGGGAGAGAGAGAAAGAAATAGGGTTAGCGATTAGATAGTTAAGATATAGAATTACATAGTTAGGATTTAGGATTTAGTTGATAGGATAAAGATAAAAATAGATTAAAGATTAGTTATGATTTTATTTTGAAATAGCATTAGTTGAGATTGTGATTTTAAAAATAGGATGTAGATTTGGGTAAGTTAGAATTAGATATAATTTTTGTTAGGATTTGAATTTGAGATAAGATTAAAATTAGATATTGGGTAATAGGTTTTGGTTTGAGTTTTGGCTCAAATAAAAGAAAAATAGAAGGAATAAAAATGGGCTCATAGCATGGGCCAAGAAAAAATAAAAGAAAGATAGAAAATGGATATAGATATGGGCTAATGGGTAAAGGTAAAGCATATGAAAATGGGTACTTGGGTTTAGATTAGGCTTAGAATAAAGAATAAGAAAATGAAAGAAAATGGAAGAGAAAAATAGGGGGCAAGAAGTGAGCTTGTCTAAGAATAATATACAAAATAAATATCAATAATATTAATAATAAAAATAATAACAATAATACACAAAGATATTTAACAATAACAATAATAATAATTACCAATAGTAATAACCATAATAATAATACATAACAACAATAATAATTAACACAAAATATATACAATAAAAATATTATTATTCATTATTAAATCTTGTATTTCAAAAATAGAGTATTACATTCTACCCACCTTATAAAAATTTCGTTCTCGAAATTTCAATAAAGAAGGGAATGATAAAAATCAAGTTAAAAGAGAAGATAAATATTTCACGTCACTCCTCACTGTATCATGGGCCGACCATACTTCTGCTGCGTTCTTTGATCTCTGCTACCAGCTTTAAAATGGAGTAAACAGTTCCAAGAGATAAGATTGTGAAATAGAATTGATAAGAAGAATATGAATCAAGATAGAACTAAGATTACTCTAGAAGAAGAGATGCAATTATAGAGATCGAAAGATCAAAGAGATGGATTTTCAAAGAGAGGACAGTCAATTCCAAGTGAAGTCAATATCATTGTATGGATAGTATATGTACATTGCAGTGTAAGTATAAATTGTTTCAAGTTACCGGTAAGAACCAGGTCATCTTTTTGAGTAAACTTGGCTCTAAACATGATTTTCTACTACAAAATTAAGTAAGATACATAGGATAGAAATTAGGTTATGATTTGAAATAACACCATCCAAGTTTTAACGTTACAATATCAATGTTGTCAATAAAGTATGAAGTAAGAAAAATCATTAGAAAGTATTTAGCAAATCTTAATCTTATTTGAAATAACACTAATCAAAGTTTAACATTAAAATATCAAGATTTTCATCAAGCATAGATTAAGAAAATAGTTAAAAAGTATTAAATATTTATCTTAATCTTATTTGAAATAACACTAATCAAAGTTTAACATTAAAATATCAAGATTTTCATCAAGCATAGATTAAGAAAAATAGTTAAAAAGTATTAATAAATATTTAACCTAGTTGCTTATCCTAATGAGTCTTCGAAAATAAAAATTAGAGTAGGCATGCATATGATCTAATCTGGTTATCTACTAGATATTAGATGTGATGTGGTGATGTCTTAGCAAGTCATGAGAAAAATCTAGCTACTCATGGTTAACATGACAAGTAAAAGAAAGCAAGAAATAAAATAACAAAAAAGCAAAAATAAAGTAAATAACAAAAGAGATATTAAAAGAATAAAAGCACCTTGTATTGATCTGTCACCTTGAAATACAATGGCTTTTCCTTCTCACAAATCTTGAATTAGAAGTAGAAGTAGAATCTAAAAATTAGAAAAGAAAATTGAAAGAGAAATTAAAGAAAACTCCTAAGTTATGATCTCTGATGTGGAGATGAGAGATTATCAGAGACTTTAGCTTTTTAAATAGATCTCAAAGCTAATCATACTAGGATATAAATTAGAAGGTTTCCTAATTCAATAGGGAATTCAATTCTGATCTGCAGCATGTTGGCATGTTGATCACTGCATATGACTCATCAGATAGCTGAATTGGATAGAGTGATAAACATATGAATTGTAGTCCTTCCAGTCTTCTTTCTGTATCATCTTGAATCATCAGATTTGAATATTTGTAGCAAACGTTATGATCTGAATACTAAAAAGTGTACAGTCTGAATTCGTGTCTGAATTGATTTTGAATTCTATTTAATTTGAATTATCCTCCTTATCCCTATTAGGATTAGCTTTATCTCCTTCATCTTCTTGGACTTTATATTCTGAATTTGAATTTGAATTTAGGAGATGAAGATTAATTCTTTCCTCCTCTGGATTCAATTTAATTTAAAACCAACTTTAGATAGGATTAGGGATAAAATGAAGCTTCTTGTATTTTTACCCTCTCATTTAAGTAACTACACACCATAATCAAAAAGAAGGTTTATAAAATTAATTAATAAAGGAATGATCAAGGATATATGTGTAAAAGTGACGATAAAAATACAATTTTGGAGTACAATCACCGGTCGACCGCCAAATCTAAGAATGCTCTTTGTTTTGGTTTGCGGTCGACCGACCATAGTACCAATATTCTCTGCTTGTGTCTCAGTCAACTGACAGGCAACGACTATTTTTTGGACTGACCTCCGGTCGACCGTTGACCTGTCTCTGCTACAGTAATGACTAGCTTTTGAATCTGATTGTTTTCTTATTATTTCTCAACAGGTATATTTGCTCTTTTAGGGTCTAATCACTTATCTTAAGCCAGTTTTCACCTCTAATGACATTTACCTATTGCTTATATGGTCATTTATAGAGGATTAAATACAAGTTTTTTCAAGCGAAAACAAGTTTTTTAAGAAAATTCATGTTTTTGTTTTCAAGTTTTTAAGTTTTAAGAGCTCTCAATTCCAAATTAATTTCTATAAGTTTTAAACTCTCAAATTCATTCTTTTGTACTAAATTTTCTCTCACACAAACTTCTTGAGCTTCATTTCTCCATTCTATAGAAAAAAAAGTTGTAAAAAGAGTTTGTGGTCTTTGTGGTCACCAAGAGCTTGTAAACTTCATTGGCATTGTGCTTACCTCTTGTATAGAGATTTAAAGATTTGGATTTGGTACTCCGGATCTTGTGTAGACTGTTGTTGTAGTTCCTATGTGAAATCCTAAATAGATAGTGGAAATCCTTCACGCGGTGAAGGCGGGGATAGAGCGAGTTTCTCGAACCTCGAAACAAACTCTTTGTGCTTGCGATTGTCATTTTTTCACTCTTTCTCATACCCTATTACTTATACTTGTTTTATTGCTTTTGTTGATCTTTTTTCTACTTGCTCTGTATTGCTTGCACTATTCATACTTGTCGATTTTCCTCATTAAAGTAAGAAGGCAATTGTGCATCTTAACTCTTATTCAAGAGGAATTTAGAGTAGAAGCCTATAGCCCTTAATTGGGAATTCGATTTCCCTTCTTATTTTTGAGTTGACTGTTTTTATTATTGTTTTAATTGTTGCATTTTAGCATTAGATTAGCATTTCACCTATTCACCCCCTTTAAATGGTTTTCATTTCGCTCACCCACGAGGTCCATGATTTGAATCCCATGCCGCGCGGACATCGATCGCCTACATGCGACCCCCTCCCTTAATTAGCGGGAAAAAAACACTAAACTTTAAATCCTTGAAATCACATGAATCTGGTCTAGAATCTTGAACCAATAACGCCTTAAGAACACAATTGTCATTAATCTTTTGCTCAATTTATATTTTGTCATGTCTTTGATTGTATTTAGCCTATAAAATTGCTATCTTCCTACTCTCTCACAGTTAATGACTTCATATAGGGCGTGTTTGGTTGCAAGGAAGTGGGCGGAAGTAAGAAAATGTGAAAGTATAATTGCTCACTTCCTATTTATTCAAACACCGGAAAATGAAAATGAGAAAACCCCTTTTTTCTGTTTTTCTTTTTACACAATTACTTCCTCACTTCCAGGGTGCTACATTAATTTTGTGATCATGTAAATCTCATTTGTGATAAGTTGTAGTTCAAAACAATTAATTTTGTTGTCATGTAAATCTTACTTGCATTCTAATTACAATCTAATTTTTATTTTTCTTAATTAATTTTTATTTTAACATTATTTTGCGGTCAACTTTTCCACTTTCACTTTCACTTTACCATTCAAACATTAGAAAAGACATAACATTTCCAAACCACACTTCCCAACAACATCCAAACACCGGAAAACTCACGAACTAATTCCCAAGTTCCAAAGGGAACAATTACTACTTCCTCACTTCCTCACTTTCTCACTTCCACCCCTAACCAAACAGCCCCATATGTTGAATAAATGTTCAATTAAAATAAAATTTTATTTCAATTTCTAAAAGATTACTAAATTTCCTCTACGTTTCAATCACTTATTTGCTATTATTATTATTATTATTATTATTATTATTATTATTTTACTCCTAAACACTATTCTTTTGAAGGCTCCAATATAATTTCCTTTTTTTATGCATTCAGTTAATTACATATTTCGTCTCCAGTAGCAAAATATTCTGGTTCCGCCACTGCTTCTCCCCTTCAAATTCCTCATCATTTAATCTTTTCGTAACTGAATTATTTTATTTTTTTGTCATTTAAGATCCCTAAGTTAGTGGGAATTGAATTATTCTAGATATCCTTTTAATAACTTAATTAGGATAGAATGAATTATGCTCACTAATTTTCTATAGTTGAAATTATCCTTCCTTTTATGATCTCTCTATGTGTGTGAATTTTCCTAATACTTTTGAACATTCTTAACCTTTTCAATGTGCAAATAAATGCTAATAATCGTTGGTCTCCCTCGAGATGTCTTTCGAGCTTATCATATTTTCATGATTTATTAGGGTGGCAGACGGGTCGCGACCCGCCAGACCCAACCCGACCCGACCCGAAGTTAGCGGGTTTGGGTTTAGGCTAATCGGGTTTGGGTCGTAATTGGGTCGACCCATCTCACCCGATTATTAAATGGGTCGGATCGACCCGAACCCGCCAGACCCGCTTGACCCGCCACACCCGATTATTCTCTCTCCTCCTCGGCCTCCTCCCTTGATCTCCTCCTCTGCCGCCCCCGCCTCCTCCCCTTCGCCTACATCAAATTGTCAAAAAATATGCATAACACTAGTTTTGAACTCGTGGCCTCTAGTGTGTGGAGTTTAGTGTTATGACCAACTATATCACCCAACAATTTGGTAATAAAGTGTAAAAAAATTGTATTTAAAAGTTAATAATCGGGTCAAATGGGTCGGGTCGGGTCGACCCGATTAAGAATGGGTCGGGTCTGGGTCTGAATTTTGACCCGTATAATAATCTGGTCGGGTCGACCCGACCCGATTATTATATGGGTCGAGCAGTAATCGGGTCGGGTCGGGGTCGATCCGACCCAACTGCCACCCCTATGATTTATCAAATATATTATCAAGAGCACTTATGTTATTTTCTAAATTTTTATTTCATTTTTTTTAAGACTATATCGATAAATTTGGCTCAAATGGATGTGAAAATTTTAGTCTGATTATTTTAAGATATTATAATTTTTTCTAAGAAATTAGATCCTACTGTTTTTTGAGATAAAAAGCAAAGACACAGTGGAGAGAAAATTTTTCATGAGAAAAGTAGTATTTTATTTTATGTTATTATTATTTTTTTAGAAGTAAGGCATATATTCGTATCGATCAATGTACTTCTTTCAATTTTGAACAATTCCTTTTTATTCCTAAAACATAATATTTTTTTTTTTAAAGTTTACGTGGCCCTCCTTCGTGTGAATACTAGATACGAATTATTTTTTCTTTTCTGTAGAGTATTTAAGAAAATTGTGATTTAGTTTTATCCCAAACTCAAACTCTCAGTTTGATTTGAATTTCCATCTTTCTTATAAAATAAATTAGGATCTTTTTTCATCCAAACCAAAAAAATCAGGATTTAACAAGAGAATTGTTTTTTCTGCTGTCGAGTATTTAATAAAATCACGATTTATTTTTATCCCAAACTCATACTCTAGGTTTGATTTGAATTTCTCTCTCCTCTCTGAAAAATTGGATTCTTTTTTATCCAAACTTAAAAAATCGGTATTTTAAAAGATTTTTTTTTTTAATAGTAAATCGCGGTTTTTAGTCAGATTTTTTTTCCCCCTTGGATGCTATAAATTTTTTTATCAAGTACTTAGGAAAATATCGGGTTTCTTTTTTTTTTTATCGGGAGTTAAAATCCCGAGCTATTGAGTTTCTCTCTCCTCACCGAATAATTCGGGGATTTTCTCTTTTTAATCCAATCTCAAAAAATCACCATTTAACAAAATAGAAGGTAAAGGCACAACATTATTTCCTGGAATTCAGAATTGTAAGAAAATCTTACAAGTTGCAGAGGACTTATGAAGAACTTATTTTATTCTGGTTCTTGCAAGAATCGTGCAAGGCGAGAAACACCAGCAAAGGACAATGAGGGAGCAAAGGATTTTAATTTCGTGAAACTTTCTTTATCAAAACCGAGCGAAGCGAGGTTTTTTCCCGTGACTCATCTTTCGCATGAGAGAGATAAAATAACAATGCAGCTGCTTCCACTCTCTTCTCCATCATTCTTTTCCTTCCCTCTTCTCCTCTTTCCCTCCAGCCTTCTCCCTCTTCCTCCTCCTCGTTCTTCCTCCTCCCTCCTCTTGATTCTTACTCCTCCATTGCCGCTTGGTGATGGAACTCGCACAGTTTTCATCGTCATCAGTATTCTAGTTTAATTTACTACACAAAGTGAACTGGTATTGGTTGCATGTGTGTGATGTGACTGTACATTTCCGCATCCCTCTCCAATTATAGCTTGGCATGCCTTCAACATTGTCATCATAAAACTCTTGCTTAAATTCTCAAAAGAAAGAAAAGAAAAGAAAACCCTTGCTTGTTGTGTGTGTGCACGCAAAAAGGCAGAGAAAATTAAATTTAGAGAAGGAACGATGGCCAACAACAACAGTGGGGCGACGATGATCACAATAAAGGTTAAGAAAGTGACTTGGCAGTGCTCCTCATCGTAGCCAATGGCCCGCAGTTCATACTCCTCATGTTCATAGGCCATCTCGGAGACCAACTTGCTCTCTCTGGTGCTTCCACCACCACCTCCTTCACGAGCGTCACTACATTCAGTTTGCTAGTATGGATGACTTTCCTTCCTTCCGTCCTCTCTGCTCTTCACATATATATTATGTTATAATATTGAACTTTATTGCTATTAATTAGATAATAAATATCTTAAAAAGAGAGGGAAAAGGATGTGACGTTTTCAAAAACTTATAGCTGAATAGGAAGAAAATTTGTTTGCTCACCGCATGGACAGCTCACCGCGCGCGGTGACCGTCGGTGAGCATCCGCGCGGTGAGCAAAAAAAACTCGAATAGGGATCAATCACTCGCTTCTTTCTTTTATGGATATCTGTTGGGTTTTACTTTGCATTCAACATAGCAATTTGGTCCCGCTATGAATGTCACAATACTATTTGGTATAATTATTTAGGCCACTCAAGAAATTTTGCCTTACTTTATATTTGCTAACAACTATAATTTCGGTTCTTCGACTTATTATAGTGTTCTAAAACTCTAACCATATTCATAATAGGATTCAACACCTAGGAAATTTTGCTACTAGTTCCAAATTCTCCTGTGAAAATTTCTCACCTACATAGAATCTCTGATTTAAGTTGTCTAATATTTCCCCTTGCATATAGTCCCCCACCCTTTTTTTATAAACCCTGAGGTAAAGACCACCGATATTTCATTAGTAAGAACTTACTAAAACATTTTTAAGGAACAAATTAGAAGGTTATATCTTAATCCTCATGAGAGGTAGATTTGTCAACCCTCCATATTGAGGGATTAATTCCACTTATTCCTTTAATGCTTGTCATCAAAATTCTTACGCCTTTTTTGTGTTTGGCGGGTTAAGCAAGGATAAAGATATTTAACCTGTATTTTATAATTTTATCGAGGAGAGAGTAACCCCAAACCAGGAGATAACTTTGTTGACTTTCCTCCTATTCTATTCAATGGTGATTTTTCTGAAATACTTTATAAAAAAATTATTACATCTAATTATGCTACATAAACTATGTTATGTAACTATTCATATTTAGTATTTAGGCTATCTGCCATTAATAATAGTTAAAAAATAAATAAAGAATGAAGGATGGAGCCACATTGTGGTTTGCCATGCCCCCCACCCAAAAAATAAAATAAAATATTAAAAACCTATTAATGATACTTAATTAGCCATTAATTGTCGGAACAATCTCCCTACCCCCACCCCTAAACAAAAAAAGAGAAAATGCATGAAGATGTGTAGAAGAGTAGAGAGAAAAAAAAGGATTTCAATTCCGTGAAACTTCCTTTATGAAAACCGAGGAAAGCGAGGTTTTCTCCCGTGGCTCATTAAGAAACCGTGTCCGTCTTCTTCCACTTCCGCATGAGAGAGATAGAACAATAGTGCAGCCGACCTCCACTCTCCCTTCTGCATTCTCCTCTCTCCCTTCCAGCCTTGTCTTTCTTCCCCTTCTCCTTCTTCCTCATCCCTCTTTTTGCTTCTTCCTCCTTCTTTGCCTCTCGGGGTGGAACTCGCTCAGTATCCACTATCACCAGTATTCTAGTTTAAATTACTCCATAAAGTGAACTAGTATTAGTTGCATGTGTGTGCGATGTGACTATATATTTCCGCCTCCCTCTCCAATTATAGCTTGGGCATGCCTTCAGCATTGCCATCATATAACTCTTGCTTGAATTCTCAAAAGAAAGAAAAGAAAAGAAAACTCTTGCTTGTTGTGTGTGTGCACGCAAAAAAGGTGGAGAAAATTAAATTTGGAGAAGGAACGATGGCCAACAACAACAGTAGGGCAACAATGATCACGATAGAGGTTAAGAAGCAAGTGATCTTTGTAGGAAGAGAGAGGATCAACAACCATCAGCGCCAAAGATGAAAACAAACAACAGTTATTGGTCGACCAGTCGATCGACCGGTGTGCACCAACATGCACGGCAATAACAGTCAATCGCCCGGTCGATCGCAACAGAAGGACGATCGACCGCACGGTCGACCGACTGACATTGGTTTTGCTCTCGGGTTGAAGCGATCGACCGCTCGGTCGACCGGGACTTGGGTTGGTCGACCGGCCGGTCGACCGACAGACTGATTCTTCCAGATTTCGGATTTCTTTTCTGAATGGAAAACGAGTCCAATTGAGGTTTTTAATTCTTCTGGGTCTCCTTAGCTATAAATAAAGGGCAGAGTCCTCTTCATATGTACTGCATGAAATTGTATTGGTTATTGAATCAATAAAGCACTCTATCTTTCTTGCCCCGAGGACGTAGGTAAATTGCCGAATCTCGTTAAATCTTGTGTTTTATTTTTCTTCCTATTGTTTCCTTGTTCTTGTCATTAGGTGGTACTTCTCTACTGCATCTGTCACTGAAAGGGTTCCTCATTGATTGTTGATCTGCGCACAACAATTAGTATCAGAGCTTCCCAGGTTCATCGTGGGATCACCTGGTGATTCCAAGGGCATAAGTTGCTGTTTGGCAGAGATCGTGTGTCGATCTCGAAACGGCGTTGGGACTATTTGTGGGATCGTATGTCGATCTAAAACAGTGTGCAGATTGCTCGAGGAATCAATTTGGAGGAGTAGATTGCTTCAGAAACTCTTTGAGGGTTTCGCGTAGAGGTAAAGATCCTATGTTTATCAAATTTGTTTTATCTAACTCCATTTGTTTTCGTATTGCTTAATCCATGAATCCACATCCACTGAGGATTGATGTGGTGAAATTCAATGGCACGAACAACTTCGATATGTGGAGATGCGAGGTGATGGATGCACTGACGGCATCAAATCTCGAAGACACTCTACGATTGGAGAAGAAGTGAAACTCAACCACTGAAGAAGATTGAGATAAGATGAACCGAACAGCGTGTGGCTTAATCAGGTCTTGTTTGACACAAGATATCAAGTATCATGTGTTGCACGAAACATCTGCGAGGCAGTTGTGGGAGATCCTAGAGAAAAAGTATCTGACTAAAATCATTGAATCAAGGCTGCAGCTAAAGAGTAAGCTTTATAGTTTTCAGATGAAAAGAGGATGCTCCATCAACGAACACTTGAATCGCTACACAAAGCTTTTTACAGATTTAGTTAATGTTGATGTGAAGATCGATGAAGAAGATAAAGCGGTAATTCTCTTGAACTCTCTTCCTGTGGAGGAGTATGAGACTTTTACTCTAACATTGATCAATGGTAGAAAATCCCTTAACTATAATGAAGTGTCGGCTGCTCTTGCTAACTATGATACGAGGAGGCAAGATAGATTGTCTTCTCAGGCGAGCACATCAGCAGAGACATTAGCAGTAAAAGGCAAAGGTTTATACAGGAAGGGCAAAAGTGATCGTGAGAGATCGAAGTCCATGCCAGGTTTCAGAGATCTGAAGAAGGACCATTGTGCCTTCTGCAAAGAATTTGGGCACTGGAAAGTTGATTGTCCAAAGGCTAAAGGTAAGAAGAAGGAGTCAAAAATTGAGGCAAACCTTGCACGAGTGGTCAATACTCAAGCCAGTACCTCACAGGCAGGTGGATCAGACTCGGACTCTTCGGTATTCTCTTTCTCTATTACTACTCCTATCATTGCCTACTCATGAGATACTTAGTGGATATTAGATACTGGTGCTACCTACCATATGTGCTCGAATAGGAATTGGTTTTCTAGATTTGAGAAGCTAGATGGATGTTCAGTTGTTATGGGAGATGATCATCCATGTACCATGGAAGGTGTCGAAACAATCCAGATCAAGATGTTCAATGGGATGATACGAGAATTAGAGGAAGTGAGGTATGTATCTCAACTTAAGAGAAACCTTATCTCTGTTGGAGCTTTGGAGACATTGGGTCTTGTGGTATCAATAAAGGATGGAGTCCTCAAGATGACCAAAGGCTCAATGGTGGTTCTGAAGGCCGTTCGTCAGAACAATCTTTACTACTTGAAGGGTAGTACTATCAAAGGGCAAGTGGCGACTTCCACTGATTCAGATGATGACTCAAGCAGGCTATGGCATATGAGGTTAGGACACACAGGTGAAAAGTCTTTGCAAACTCTTACAAAACAAGGATTATTGAAAGGTATCGGAACCTGCAAGCTGAAATTTTGTGAACATTGTGTCATCAGAAAGAAGTCCAAGGTGAAATTTGGCACATCAATTCATTGTACCAAGGGGATTCTGGATTATGTTCACACCGATGTTTGGGGACCTACCAGACTGCATCAATTAGAGGTAACCACTACTTTATGACTTTTATTGATGATTATTCTAGGCGATGTTGGGTATATACCATGAAGTACAAAGGGGAAGTCCTAGAATTATTTGTGGAGTGAAAAAGAAATTTGGAGAGAAGTACAGGAAGGAAAATCAAGGTCCTCCGTTCAGATAATGGAGGAGAATATAGGTCTGATCCTTTCCTTAAGCTATGTCGTGATGAGGGCATAGAAAGGCACTTCACAGTGAGGAAAATACCGCAACAGAACGAGTAGCAGAAAGGATGAACAGGACCTTGCTAGAGAAGGTCCGTTGTATGTTATCTAATGCCAGATTATCAAAGAATTTTTAGGCTGAAGCTTTGGCATATGTTTGCTATCTTGTCAACAGGTTGCCCTCATCCGCGATTGGAGGGAAAACTCCTCTAGAGGTTTGGTCTGGAAAAACTGCTCCTGGTTATGATTCGCTAAGGGTATTTGGTTGTCCAGCCTACTATCATGTTAAAGAAGAAAAGTTAGACCCAAGAGCGAAGAAAGAATTGTTCGTAGGATTCAAGAAAGGAATAAAAGGCTACAAAATCTGGGATCCTAAGGACATGAAATTAATTTTCAGCAGAGATGTCACATTTGACGAGGCTTCAATGTTGAAGCCTACAATCTTTCGACAGGTGGAGATTATCAAGACCAAAGAAGTATCACAGCAGGTGGAGAATGATGCTAATCCACCATCTCTAGAAAATTCAGTATCTTTGAGGATCATGCCTAAGGTGACACAAGGTAATAATCAAGTAGCCGAGATAGATGCTGATGATGATGAGGATCAAGAATAGATCATGGGTAATGTTCCTGAATCCAGTGCAGTTAGAAGACCAAGGAGGAACACGCGTAAACCAAGTTGGCTCACTACAGATATATTTGTCATCTATGCTCTTCCGGTCGTTGAAGAGGCAATCCCGTCCACATACAGGAAAGCTGAAATTAGTTCAGAATCAAAGATATGGAAAGATGTCATGGAAGAAGAGATGAATTCTCTATACAAAAATGACACTTGGGAACTCATAGAGTTACCCAAAGGAAAGAAGGCAATTGGATGTAAGTGGGTATACACAAAGAAACAGGGATCTCTCAAAGAAAATATGGTGCGCTACAAAACCAGATTGGTAGCAAAAGGCTACGCACAAAGAGAAAGAATTGACTACAACGAGGTATTTTCTCTTGTTGTAAAGCATTCTTCAATTCGCATCCTATTGGCTCTGGTAGCACAGTACGAGTTGGACCTTGATCAACTCGATGTAAAGACCGCTTTTCTCCATGGCGATCTGGATGAAGAGATCTATATGTCTCAGCCGAGAGGATTTAAAACTGCAAAAAAAGAAAACATGGTATGCAAGCTGAAGAAATCACTGTATGGATTAAACAATCTCCTAGATAATGGTACAAGCATTTCGACTGCTTCATCAGAGGAAAGAGGTACACACGTAGCCATTATGGCCCATGTGTGTATTACAACAAGCCACCTACATGAGAGTATATCTATCTACTATTATATGTAAATGATGTGCTTATTGCTTCAAAAATTAGATCCACAATTGATGACCTGAAAAAGGACTTATCTTCTGAGTTTGAGATGAAAAATCTTGGTGAAACAAAGAAGGTGCTAGGAATGAAAATCGAACGAGACTGAAGGAGTGGCAAGGTGAGCTTGACACAAAAGGGGTATTTGCAAAAGGTACTTTAGAGGTTCAACATCGACAAGGATACAAAATCTGTAAGTACAGCACTACTCCTCATTTCAAGTTAAAAGCCACTATGTCTCCAAAAACTATTGAAGAGCATGAGTACATGACTCGCGTGCTATATGCTAGCGCAGTTGGTAGTCTAATATATGCAATGGTGTGTACACGATCAGATTTATCACAAGCTGTCTTAATGATTAGTAGATACATGCATGATCCTAGACAAGGTCATTGGGAGGCAGTAAAGTGGGTTCTACGGTACATTAAAGGTACCATGGATTGGTATTCGAGAAGAACTCCACAGGGAAGTAGAAATGTATTGGATATGTTGACTCCGATTATGCAGGAGACCTTGACAAACGCCGGTCCGTAACGTAGTATGTATTTGCATTATCTCAAGTACCGGTCAGTTGGCGCTCTATTCTATAGTCTACCGTCGCATTGTCTACTACAGAAGCCGAGTACATGGCCATGACGGAGGCTATAAAGGAGGCAATTTGGCTTCAAGGGTGGCTCAATGACTTGGGGATTGAACAGGATCTGCTGAAGATCAATTGTGATAGGATGAGTGCTATCTATTTAGCAAAGAACCAGGTGTATCATGCAAGGACGAAGCACATAGATGTCAGGTTCCACTTTATTCGGGAGATTCTTGATGATGGTGATATTGAGTTACTGAAGATTCACACAACAGAGAATCCCGCCGATATGCTTACCAAGGTGGTGTCAGGAGTAAAATTTACACATTGTAAAGCATTGCTCCATATCCTTCTGTCGCATGAGCTTGTTGAAGCTCCTTTGGATGAACTACCGATGGCTTGATCCCTTGGGCAGGGTACGTAGGCAGCCACACTAGTGCAGCCACTTTCGAGTCGACAGATTCTATGCTGAGATCGGCTCAGATTTGAGAAATTTTCACTGAGGTGGAGAATTGTAGGAAGAGAGGGGATCAGCAACCATCAGTGTCAAAGACGAAGACCAACAGTAGTTATCGGTCGACCGATCGGTCGACCGGTGTGCACCAACGTGCACAAGCAATAACGGTCGACCGCCCAATCGACCGCAACAGAAGGATGGCTGACCGCACGGTCGATCGAATGACATTAGTTTTGCTCTCGGGTTGAAGGGTCGGCCGCTCGGTCGACCGACAGACGGATCCTTCTAGATTTCGGATTTCTTTTCTGAATTGGAAACGAGTCCAATTGAGGTTTCCAATTCTTCTGGGTCTCCTTGGCTATAAATAAAGGGGCAGAGTCCTTTTCATATGTACTGCATGAAATTGTATTGGTTATTGAATCAATAAAGCACTCTCTCTTTCTTGCCCCGATGACGTAGGCAAATTGCTGAACCTCGTTAAATCTTGTGTTTTATTTTTCTTCATTTTTATTTTCTTGTTCTTGTCATTGGATGGTACTTCTCTACTGCATCTGTGACTGAAGGGTTCCTCATTGATTGTCGATTTGCATACAACAATCTTGGTGGTGCCTCTCATCGTAGACAAGGGCCTGCAGTTCATACTCCTCATGTTCATAGGCGATCTCAGAGACCGATTTGCTCTCTCTGGTGCTTCCATAACCAAATCCTTCGCGAGCGTCACTGCATTCAGTTTGCTAGTATGGATGACTTTCCTTCCTTCCTTCTTCTCTACTCTTCACATATATATATTATGTTATAATTTTGAGGCTTATTGTTATTGTTTAGATAATAAATATCCTAAAAAGAGAGGGAAAAGGAAGTGACGTTTTCAAAAACTTATAGCTGAATAGGGAGAAATTTTTTTCGCTCACCGCATGGACGGTTCACCGTGCGCGGTGAGCGACAGTGAGCATTCGCACGGTGAGCAAAAAAAACTCGAATAGGGTTCAATCACTCGCTTCTTTCTTTTATGGATATCTGTTGGGTTTTACTTTGTGTTCAACATAGCAATTTGGTCCCGCTAGGAATTTGAATGTTACAATACTATTTGGTATAATTACATAGGGCAATCAAAAAATTTTGTCGTACTTTATATTTGCTAACAATTATAATTTCAGTTCTTCGACTTCTTATGTTGTTCTAGAACTCTAACCATAGTCATTATAGGATTCAACACCTAGGAAATTTTGCTACTAGCTCCAAACTCTCCTGTGAACATTTCTTGCCTACATAGAATCTCTGATTTAAGTTGTCTAAAATTTCCCCTTGCATATAGTGCCCCACCCTTTTTTTTATAAACCCTCAGGTAAAGACCATCGATATTTCATTAGTAAGAACTTAACGAAACATTTTTAAGGAACAAATTAGAAAGTTATATCTTAATCCTAATGAGAGGTAGATTTGTCAACCCTCCATATTTAGGGATTAATTCCACATTCCTTTAATACTTGTCATCAAAATTCTTACGCCTTTTTTTTGTTTGGCGGGTTAAGCAAGGATAAAGATATTTAACCTGTATTTTATAATTTTAGCGAGGAGAGAGTAACCCCAAACCTGGAGATAACTTTGTTGACTTTTCCTCCTATTCTATTCAATGGTGATTTTTCTGAAATACTTTATAAAAAAATTATTACATCTAATTATGCTACATATAACCATGTTATGTAACTATTCATATTTAGTATTTAGGCTATCTGCCATTAATAATAGTGAAAAAATAAATAAAGAATGAAGGATGGAGCCACATTGTGGCTTGCCATGCCCCCCACCCAAAAAAATAAAATAAAATAAAATAAAATAAAATAAAACATTAAAAACCTATTAATGATACTTAATTTTCCATTTATTGTCGGACCAATCTCCCCACCCCCAAACAAAAAAGAGAAAATGCATGAAGAGCGGTAGAAGAGTAGAGAAAGGATAAGGATTTTAATTCCGTGAAACTTCCTTTATGAAAACTGAGGAAAGCGAGGTTTCCTCCTGTGGCTCATTAAGAAACTGTGTCCATCTTCTTCCACTTCCGCACGAGAGAGATAGAACAATAGTGCAGCCACCCTCCACTCTCCCCTCCAACGTTCTCCTCTCTCCCTTTCAGCCTTGTCCTTCTTCCTACTTCCCCTTTTTCCTCCTCCCCTCTTGATTCTTCCTCTCTCTTTGCCGCTCGGTGATGGAACTCGCTCAGTTTTCATCGTCATCAGTATTCTAGTTTAATTTACTCCACAAAGTGAACTAGTATTGGTTGCATGTGTGTGATGTGACTGTATATTTCCGCCTCCCTCTCCAATTATAGCTTGGGCATGCCTTCAGCATTGCCATCATAAAACTCTTGCTTAAATTGTCAAAAGAAAGAAAAGAAAAGAAAACTCTTGCTTGTTGTATGTGCGCATACTAAAAAGGCGGAGAAAATTAAATTTGGAGAAGGAACGAAGCCAACAACAATAATAGGGCGATAATGATCACGACAGAGGTAAAGAAGCAAGTGATCATGACAGTGCTCCTTATCGTAGACAATGGCCAGCAGTTCATACTCCTCATGCTCATAGACCATCTCAGAGAGCAGCTTGCTCTCTTTGGTGCTTCCACAACCACCTCCTTCACGAGCGTCACTGCATTCAGTTTGCTAGTATGGATGACTTTCCTTCCTTCCTCTCTACTTTTCGCATATATATTATGTTATAATATTGAAATTTATTGTTATTGTTTAGATAATAAATATCTTAAAAAGAGAGGGAAAAGGATGTGATGTTTTCAAAGACTTGTAGCTGAATAGGGAGAAAATTATTTTGCTCCCCGCATGGATGGCTCACTAAAAATATAAAATAAAATAAAATAAAATATTGAAAACCTATTAATGATACTTAATTTGTCATTAATTGTCAGACCAATCTCCCCACCCCACCCCCAACCCCAAACAAAAAAAGAGAAAATGCATGAAGAGGTGTAGAAGAATAGAGAAAGGAAAAGGATTTTAATTCCGTGAAATTTCCTTTATGAAAACCGAGGAAAATCGAGGTTTTTCTCCCGTGGCTTATTAAGAATCTGTGTCCATCTTCTTCCACTTCCGCATGAGAGAATAGAACAATAGTGTGGCCGCCCTCTACTCACCCCTCCAGCATTGTCCTCTTCCCCTTCCAGCCTTGTCCTTCTTCCCCCTTCTCCTTCTTCCTCCTTCCTCCTTTTGCTTCTTCCTCCTTTTTTGTCGCTCGGCGGTGGAACTCGCTCAGTATCCACTTTCACCAGTATTCTAGCTTAATTTACTCCACAAAGCGAACTAGTATTGGTTGCATGTGTGTGTAATGTGATTGTATATTTCTTCCTCCCTCTCCAATTATAGCTTGGGCATGCCTTCAACATTGCCATCATAAAACTCATGCTTGAATTCTCAAAAGAAAGAAAAGAAAAGAAAACTCTTGCTGGTTGTGTGTGCTCACAAAAAAGGCGGAGAAAATTAAATTTGGAGAAGGAATGATGGCCAACAACAACCGTAGGGCGATAATGATCCCGACAGAGGTTAAGAAGCAAGTGATCTTGGCAGTGCCCCTCATCGGCCTGCAGTTCATACTCAAAGTTATATCTCTCATGTTTATAGGCCATCTTGGAAACCTTGCTCTCTCTGGTGCTTCCACAACCACCTCCTTCGCGAACGTCACTGCATTCAGTTTGCTGGTATGGATAACTTTCCTTCCTTCCTCTCTAGTCGTCACATATAAATATGTTATAATATTGAACTTTATTTTTATTGTTTAGATAATAAATATCTTAAAAGAGACGGAAAAGGATGTGATGTTTTCAAAACATATAGCTGAATAGGGAGAAAATTATTTTGCTCACCGCATGGATGGCTCACTAAAAAAATAAATAAAATAAAATAAAATAAAATAAAATATTGAAAACCTATTAATGATACTTAACTTGTCATTAATTGTCAGACCAATCTCCCCACCCCCACCCCCACCCCACCCCCACCCCCAAACAAAAAAAGAGAAAATGCATGAAGAGGTGTAGAAGAATAGAGAAAGGAAAAGGATTTTAATTCCGTGAAACTTCCTTTATGAAAACCGAGGAAAATCGAGGTTTTTCTACCGTGGCTTATTAAGAATCTGTGTCCGTCTTCTTCCACTTCCGTATGAGAGAATAGAACAATAGTGTGGCCGCCCTCACTTACCCCTCCAGCATTGTCCTCTCCCCCTTCCAGCCTTGTCCTTCTTCCCCCTTCTCCTTCTTCCTCCTTCCTCCTTTTGCTTCTTCCTCTTTTTTTGCCGCTCGGCAATGGAACTCGCTCAGTATCCACTTTCACCAGTATTCTACTTTAATTTGCTCCACCAAGCGAACTAGTATTGGTTGCATTTGTGTGTGATGTGACTGTATATTTCTGCCTCCCTCTCCAATTATAGCTTGGGCATGCCTTCAACATTGCCATTATAAAACTCTTGCTTGAATTCTCAAAAGAAAGAAAAGAAAAGAAAACTCTTGCTGGTTGTGTGTGTTCACAAAAAAGGCGGAGAAAATTAAATTTGGAGAAGGAATGATGGCCAACAACAATAGTAGGGCGACAATGATCACGACAGAGGTTAAGAAGCAAGTGATCTTGGCAGTGCCCCTCATCGGCCTGCAGTTCATACTCCAAGTTATATCTCTCATGTTTTTAGGCCATCTTGGATACCTTGCTCTCTCTGGTGCTTCCACAACCACCTCCTTCGCGAGCGTCACTGCATTCAGTTTGCTGGTATGGATAACTTTCCTTCCTTCCTCTCTAGTCTTCACATATAATTATGTTATAATATTGAACTTTATTGATATTGCTTAGATAATAAATATCTTAAAAAGAGAGGGAAAAGGATGTGATGTTTTCAAAAACTTATAGCTGAATAGGGAGAAAATTATTTTGCTCACCGCATGGATGGCTCACTAAAAAAATAAAATAAAATAAAATAAAATAAAATAAAATAAAATATTGAAAACCTATTAATGATACTTAATTTGTCATTAATTGTCAGACCAATCTCCCCACCCCCACCCCCACCCCCAAACAAAAAAGAGAAAATAAATGAAGAGGTGTAGAAGAATAGAGAAAGGAAAAGGATTTTAATTCCGTGAAACTTCCTTTATGAAAACCGAGGAAAATCGAGGTTTTTCTTCCGTGGCTTATTAAGAATCTGTGTCTGTCTTCTTCCACTTCCACACGAGAGAATAGAACAATAGTGTGGTCGCCCCCTACTCACCCCTCCAGCATTGTCCTCTCCCCCTTCCAGCCTTGTCCTTCTTCCCCCTTCTCCTTCTTTCTCCTTCCTCCTTTTGCTTCTTCCTCCTTTTTTGCCGCTCGGCGGTGGAACTCGCTCAGTATCCACTTTCACCAGTATTCTATTTTAATTTACTCCACAAAGCGAACTAGTATTGGTTGCATGTGTGTGTGATGTGACTGTCTATTTCTGCCTCCCTTTCCAATTATAGTTTGGGCATGCCTTCAGTATTGCCATCATAAAACTCTTGCTTTAATTCTCAAAAAAAAGAAAAGAAAAGAAAAGAAAACTCTTGCTGGTTGTGTGTACTCACAGAAAAGGCGGAGAAAATTAAATTTGGAGAAGGAATGATGGCCAACAACAACAGTAGGGCGACAATAATCACGACAGAGGTTAAGAAGCACGTGATCTTGGCAGTGTCCCTCATCGGCCTGCAGTTCATACTCCAAGTTACATCTCTCATGTTTATAGGCCATCTTGGATACCTTGCTTTCTCTTGTGCTTCCATAACCACCTCCTTCGCGAGCGTCACTGCATTAAGTTTGCTGGTATGGATAACTTTCCTTCCTTCCTCTCTAGTCTTCACATATTAATATGTAATAATATTGAACTTTATTGTTATTGTTTAGATAATAAATATCTAAAAAATAGAGTTAAAAGGATGTGATGATTTCAAAAACATATAGCTGAACAGGGATCAATCACATGCTTCTTTCTTTTATGGAAATCTGTTGGGTTTTACTTTGCGTTCAACATAGCAATTTGGTCCCGCTAGGAATTTGAATGCTACAAAACTATTTGATACAATTATGTAGGCCACTCAAGAATTTTGCTATACTCTATATTTGCTAACAACTATAATTTCGGCTCTTCAGCTTATTATGTTGTTCTAGAACTCTAACCATAGTCATAATAGGATTCAATGCCTAGGAAATTTTGCTACTAGCTCCAAACTCTCATGTGAACATTTCTTGCCTACATGGAATCTCTGATTTAAGTAGTCTAAAATTTCCCCTTGCATATAGTGCCCCACCCTTTTTTTATAAACCCTGAGGTAAAGACCATCGATATTTCAATAGTAAGAACTTAACGAAACATTTTTAAGGAACAAATTAGAAGGTTATATCTTAATCCTAATGAGAGGTAGATTTGTCTCCATATTGAGGGATTAATTCCACTTATTCCTTTAATACTTGTCATCAAAATTCTTAAGCCTTTTTTTGTGTTTGGCGGGTTAAGCAAGGATAAAGATATTTAACCTGTATTTTATAATTTTAGCGAGGAGAGAGTAACCCCAAACTAGGAGATAACTTTGTTGACTTTTCCTCCTATTCTATTCAATGGTGATTTTTCTGAAATACTTTATAAAAAAATTATTAAATCTAATTATGCTACATATAACCATGTTATGTAACTATTCATATTTAGTATTTAGGCTATCTGCCATTAATAATAGTGAAAAAATAAATAAAGAATGAAGGATGGAGCCACATTGTGGCTTGCCATGCCCCCCACCCAAAAAAATAAAATAAAATAAAATAAAATAAAACATTAAAAACCTATTAATGATACTTAATTTTTCATTTATTGTCGGACCAATCTCCCCACCCCAAACAAAAAAAGAGAAAATGCATGAAGAGCGGTAGAAGAGTAGAGAAAGGATAAGGATTTTAATTCCATGAAACTTCCTTTATAAAAATTGAGGAAAGCGAGGTTTTCTCCTGTAGCTCATTAAGAAATTGTGTCCATCTTCTTCCACTTCCGCACGAGAGAGATAGAACAATAGTGCAGCCACCCACCACTCTCCCCTCCAACGTTCTCCTCTCTCCCTTTCAGCCTTGTCCTTCTTCCCACTTCCCCTTCTTCCTCCTCCCTTCTTGATTCTTCCTCTCTCTTTATCGCTCGGTGATGGAACTCGCTCAGTTTTCATCGTCATCAGTATTCTAGTTTAATTTACTCCACAAAGTGAACTAGTATTGGTTGCATGTATGTGATGTGACTGTATATTTCCGCCTCCCTCTCCAATTATAGCTTGGGCATGCCTTCAGCATTGCCATCATAAAACTCTTGCTTAAATTCTAAAAAGAAAGAAAAGAAAAGAAAACTCTTGCTTGTTGTGTGTGCGCATACTAAAAAGGCGGAGAAAATTAAATTTGGAGAAGGAACGAAGCCAAAAACAATAGTAAGGCGACAATAATCACGACAGAGGTTAAGAAGCAAGTGATCTTGGCAGTGCCCCTTATCGTAGACAATGGCCTGCAGTTCATACTCCTCATGCTCATAGACCATCTCAGAGACCAGCTTGCTCTCTCTGGTGCTTCCATAACCACCTCCTTCGCGAGCGTCACTGCATTCAGTTTGCTAGTATGGATGACTTTCCTTCCTTCCTCTCTACTTTCCGCATATATAATATGTTATATTATTGAAATTTAATGTTATTGTTTAGATAATAAATATCTTAAAAAGAGAGGGAAAAGGATGTGATGTTTTCAAAAACTTATAGCTGAATAGGGAGAAAATTATTTTGCTCACCGCATGGATGGCTCACTAAAAAAATAAAATAAAATAAAATATTGAAAACCTATTAATGATACTTAATTTGTCATTAATTGTCAGACCAATCTCCCCACCCCCACCCCCACCCCCAAACAAAAAAGAGAAAATGCATGAAGAGGTGTAGAAGAATAGAGAAAGGAAAAGGATTTTAATTTCGTGAAATTTCCTTTATGAAAACCGAGGAAAATCGAGGTTTTTCTCCCGTGGCTTATTAAGAATCTGTGTCCGTCTTCTTCCACTTCCGCACAAGAGAATAGAACAATAGTGTGGCCGCCCTCTACTCACCCCTCTAGCATTGTCCTCTCCCCCTTCCAGCCTTGTCCTTCTTCCCCCTTCTCCTTCTTCCTCCTTTTGCTTCTTCCTCCTTTTTTGTCGCTCGACGGTGGAACTTGCTCAGTTTCCACTTTCACCAGTATTCTAGTTTAATTTACTCCACAAAGCGAACGAGTATTGATTGCATGTGTGTGTGATGTGACTGTATATTTCTGCCTCCCTCTCCAATTATAGCTTGGGCATGCCTTCAACATTGCCATCATAAAACTATTGCTTGAATTCTCAAAAGAAAGAAAAGAAAAGAAAACTCTTGCTGGTTGTGTGTGCTCAAAAAAAAGGCGGAGAAAATTAAATTTTGAGAAGGAATGATGGCCAACAACAATAGTAGGGCGATAATGATCACGACAGAGGTTAAGAAGCAAGTTATCTTGGTAGTGCCCCTCATCGGCCTGCAGTTCATACTCCAAGTTATATCTCTCATGTTTATAGGCCATCTTGGATACCTTGCTCTCTTTGGTGCTTCCACAACCACCTCCTTCACGAGCGTCACTGCATTCAGTTTGCTAGTATGGATAACTTTCCTTCCTTCCTCTCTAGTCTTCCCATATAAATATGTTATAATATTGAACTTTTTTGTTATTATTTAGATAATAAATATCTTAAAAAGAGATGGAAAAGGATGTGATGTTTTCAAAAACTTATAGTTGAATAGGGAGAAAATTATTTTGCTCACCGCATGGATGGCTTACTAAAAAAATAAAATAAAATAAAATAAAATAAAATATTGAAAACCTATTAATGATACTTAATTTGTCATTAATTGTCAGACCAATCTCCCCACCCCTACCCCCACCCCCAAACAAAAAAAGGGAAAATGCATGAAGAGGCGTAGAAGAATAGAGAAAGGAAAAATTAATTCTGTGAAACTTCCTTTATGAAAACCGAGGAAAATCGAGGTTTTTCTCCCGTGGCTTACTAAGAATCTGTGTCCATCTTCTTCCACTTCCGCACGAGAGAATAGAACAATAGTGTGGCCGCCGTCTACTCACCCCTCCAGCTTTGTCCTCTCCCCCTTCTAGCCTTGTCCTTCTTCCCCCTTCTCCTTCTTCCTCCTTCCTCCTTTTGCTTATTCCTCCTTTTTTGCCCCTCGGAGGTGGAACTCTCTCAGTATCCACTTTCACCAGTATTATAGTTTAATTTACTCCACAAAGCGAACTAGTATTGGTTGCATGTATCTGTGATGTGACTGTATATTTCTGCCTCCCTCTCCAATTATAGCTTGGGCATGCCTTCAACATTGCTATCATAAAACTCTTGCTTGAATTCTCAAAAGAAAGAAAAGAAAAGAAAACTCTTGCTGGTTGTGTGTGCTCACTAAAAAGGTGGAGAAAATTAAATTTGGTGAAGGAATGATGGCCAACAATAACAGTAGGGCGACAATGATCACGACAGAGGTTTAGAAGCAAGTGATCTTGGCAGTGCCCCTCATTGGCCTGCAGTTCATACTCCAAGTTATATCTCTCATGTTTATAGGCCATCTTGGATACCTTGCTCTCTCTGGTGCTTCCACAACTACCTCCTTCGCGAGCGTCACTGCATTCAGTTTGCTGGTATGTATAACTTTCCTTCCTTCCTCTCTAGTCTTCACATATAAATATGTTATAATATTGAACTTTATTGTTATTGTTTAGATAATAACAATCTTAAAAAGAGAGGGAAAAGGATGTGATGTTTTCAAAAACTTATAGCTGAATAGGGAGAAAATTATTTTGCTCACCGCATGGATGGCTCACTAAAAAAATAAAATAAAATAAAATAAAATAAAATATTGAAAACCTATTAATGATACTTAATTTGTCATTAATTGTCAGACCAATCTCCCCACCTCCACCCCCACCCCCAAACAAAAAAAAGAGAAAATACATGAAGAGGTGTAGAAGAATAGAGAAAGGAAAATGATTTTAATTCCGTGAAACTTCCTTTATGAAAACCGAGGAAAATCGAGGTTTTTCTCCCATGGCTTATTAATAATCTGTGACCGTCTTCTTCCACTTCCGCACGAGAGAATAGAACAATAGTGTGGCCACCCTCTACTCACCCCTCCAGCATTGTCCTCTCCCCCTTCCAGCCTTGTCCTTCTTCCCTCTTCTCCTTCTTCCTCCTTCCTCCTTTTGTTTCTTCCTCCTTTTTTGCCGCTTGGCGGTGGAACTCGCTCAGTATCCACTTTCACCAGTATTCTATTTTAATTTACTCCACAAAGCGAACTAGTTTTGGTTGCATGTGTATGTGATGTGACTATATATTTCTGCCTCCCTCTCCAATTATAGCTTGGGCATGCCTTCAGCATTGCCATCATAAAACTCTTGCTTGAATTCTCAAGAGAAAGAAAAGAAAATAAAACTCTTGCTGGTTGCGTGTGCTCACAAAAAAGGCGGAGAAAATTAAATTTGGAGAAGGAATGATGGCCAACAACAACAGTAGGGCGACAATGATCAAGATAGAGGTTAAGAAGCAAGTGATCTTGGCAGTGCCCCTCATCGGCCTGCCGTTCATACTCCAAGTTATATCTCTCTTGTTTATAGGCCATCTTGGATACCTTGCTCTCTCTGGTGCTTCCACAACCACCTCCTTTGCGAGCGTCACTGCATTCAGTTTGCTGGTATGGATAACTTTCCTTCCTTCCTCTCTAGTCTTCACATATAAATATGTAATAATATTGAACTTTATTATTATTGTTTTGATAATAAATATCTAAAAAATAGAGTTAAAAGGATGTGATGTTTTCAAAAACTTATAGCTGAACAGGGATCAATCACATGCTTCTTTCTTTTATGGAAATCTTTTGGGTTTTACTTTGCGTTCAACATAGCAATTTGGTCCCGCTAGGAATTTAAATGCTTCAAAACCATTTGATATAATTATGTAGGACACTCAAGAATTTTGTTATACTCTATATTTGCTAACAACTATAATTTTAGCTCTTCAGCTTATTATGTTGTTCGAGAACTCTAACCATAGTCATTATAGGATTCAATGCCTAGGAAATTTTGCTACTAGCTCCAAACTCTCCTGTGAACATTTCTTGCCTACATGGAATCTCTGATTTAAGTTGTCAAAAATTTCCCCTTGCATATAGTGCCCCACCCTTTTTTTATGAACCCTGAGGTAAAGACCGTCGATATTTCATTAGTAAGAACTTCACGAAACATTTTTAAGGAACAAATTAGAAGGTAGATTTGTCAACCCTCCATATTGAGGGATTAATTCAACTTATTCCTTTAATACTTGTCATCAAAATTCTTACGCCTTTTTTTGTGTTTGGCGAGTTAAGTAAGGATAAAGATATTTAACCTGTATTTTATAATTTTAGCGAGGAGAGAGTAACCCCAAACAAGGAGATAACTTTGTTGACTTTTCCTCCTGTTCTATTCAATGGTGATTTTTCTGAAATACTTTATAAAAAAATTATTACATCTAATTATGCTACATATAACTATGTTATGTAACTATTCATATTTAGTATTTAGGCTATCTGCCATTAATAATAGTGAAAAAATAAATAAAGAATGAAGGATGGAGCCACATTGTGGCTTGCCATGCCCACCACCCAAAAAAATAAAATAAAATAAAATAAAATAAAATAAAATAAAATAAAACATTAAAAACCTATTAATGATACTTAATTTTCCATTTATTGTCGGACCAATCTCCCCACCCCCAAACAAAAAAAGAGAAAATGCATGAAGAGCGGTAGAAGAGTAGAGAAAGGATAAGGATTTTAATTCTGTGAAACTTCCTTTATGAAAACTGAGGGAAAACGAGGTTTTCTCCTGTGGCTCATTAAGAAACTGTGTCCATCTTCTTCCACTTCCGCATGAGAGAGATAGAACAATAGTGCAGCCACCCTCCACTCTCCCCTCCAACGTTTTCCTCTCTCCCTTCCAGCCTTGTCCTTCTTCCCACTTCCCCTTCTTCCTCCTCCCCTCTAGATTCTTCCTCTCTCTTTGCCGCTCGGTGATGGAACTCGCTCAGTTTTCATCATCATTAGTATTCTAGTTTAATTTACTCCACAAAGTGAACTAGTATTGGTTGCATGTGTGTGATGTGACTGTATATTTCCGCCTCCCTCTCCAATTATAGCTTGGGCATGCCTTCAGCATTGCCATCATAAAACTCTTGCTTAAATTCTTAAAAGAAAGAAAAGAAAAGAAAACTCTTGCTTGTTGTGTGTGCGCATACTAAAAAGGCGGAGAAAATTAAATTTGGAGAAGGAACGAAGCCAACAACAATAGTAGGGCGACAATGATCACGACAGAGGTTAAAAGCAAGTGATCTTGGCAGTGCCCCTTATCGTAGACAATGGCCTGCAGTTCATACTCCTCATGCTCATAGACCATCTCAGAGAGAAGCTTGCTCTCTTTGGTGCTTCCACAACCACCTCCTTCGCGAGCGTCACTGCATTCAGTTTGCTAGTATGGATGACTTTCCTTCCTTCCTCTCTACTTTTCGCATATATATTATGTTATAATATTGAAATTTATTGTTATTATTTAGATAATAAATATCTTAAAAAGAGAGGGAAAAGGATGTGATGTTTTCAAAAACTTATAGCTGAATAGGGAGAAAATTATTTTGCTCACCGCATGGATGGCTCACTAAAAAAATAAAATAAAATAAAATATTGAAAACCTATTAATGATACTTAATTTGTCATTAATTGTCAGACCAACCTCCCCACCCCCACCCCCACCCCCAAACAAAAAAAGAGAAAATGCATGAAGAGGTGTAGAAGAATAGAGAAAGGAGAAGGATTTTATTTCTGTGAAATTTCCTTTATGAAAACCGAGGAAAATCGAGGTTTTTCTCCCGTGGCTTATTAAGAATCTGTGTCCGTCTTCTTCCACTTCCGCACGAGAGAATAGAACAATAGTGTGTGGCCGCCCTGTACTCACCCCTCCAGCATTCTCCTCTCCCCCTTCCAGCCTTGTCCTTCTTCCCCCTTTTTCTTCTTCCTCCTTCCTCCTTTTGCTTCTTCCTCCTTTTTTGCCGCTCGGTGGTGGAACTTGCTCAGTATCCACTTTCACCAGTATTCTAGTTTAATTTACTCCACAAAGCGAACGAGTAATGATTGCATGTGTGTGTGATGTGACTGTATATTTCTGCCTCCCTCTCCAATTATAGCTTGGGCATGCCTTCAACATTGCCATCATAAAACTATTGCTTGAATTCTCAAAAGAAAGAAAAGAAAAGAAAACTCTTGCTGGTTGTGTGTGCTCAGAAAAAAGGCGGAGAAAATTAAATTTTGAGAAGGAATTATGGCCAACAACAATAGTAGGGCGATAATGATCACGACAGAGGTTAAGAAGCAAGTTATCTTGGCAGTGCCCCTCATCGGCCTGCAGTTCATACTCCAAGTTATATCTCTCATGTTTATAGGCCATCTTGGATACCTTGCTCTCTCTGGTGCTTCCACAACCACCTCCTTCACGAGCGTCACTGCATTCAGTTTGCTAGTATGGATAAACTTTCCTTCCTTCCTCTCTAGTCTTCACATATAAATATGTTATAATATTGAACTTTATTGTTATTGTTTAGATAATAAATATCTTAAAAAGAGAGGGAAAAGGGTGTGATGTTTTCAAAAACTTATAGTTGAATAGGGAGAAAATTATTTTGCTCACCGCATGGATGGCTCACTAAAAAAATAAAATAAAATAAAATAAAATATTGAAACCTATTAATGATACTTAATTTGTCATTAATTGTCAGACCAAGCTCCCCACCCCCACCCCACCCCCACCCCCAAACAAAAAAAGAGAAAATGCATGAAGAGGTGTAGAAGAATAGAGAAAGGAAAAGGATTTTAATTCCGTGAAACTTCCTTTATGAAAACCGAGGAAAATCGAGGTTTTTCTCCCGTGGCTTATTAAGAATCTGTGTCCGTCTTCTTCCACTTCCGCATGAGAGAATAGAACAATAGTGTGGCCGCCCTCTACTCACCCCTCCAGCATTGTCCTCTCCCCCTTCCAGCCTTGTCCTTCTTCCCCCTTCTCCTTCTTCCTCCTTCCTCCTTTTGCTTCTTCCTCCTTTTTTGCCGCTCGACGGTAGAACTCGCTCAGTATCCACTTTCACCAGTATTCTAGTTTAATTTACTCCACAAAGAGAACTAGTATTGGTTGCATGTGTGTGTGATGTGACTGTATATTTCTGCCTCCCTCTCCAATTATAGCTTGGGCATGCCTTCAACATTGCCATCATAAAACTCTTGCTTGAATTCTCAAAAGAAAGAAAAGAAAAGAAAACTCTTGCTGGTTGTGTGTGGTCACAAAAAAGGCGGAGAAAATTAAATTTGGAGAAGGAATGATAGCCAAAAACAACAGTAGGGCAACAATGATCACGACGGAGGTTAAGAAGCAAGTGATCTTGGCAGTGCCCCTCATCGGCCTGCAGTTCATACTCCAAGTTATATCTCTCATGTTTATAGGCCATCTTGAATACCTTGCTCTCTCTAGTGCTTCCACAACCACCTCCTTCGCGAGCATCACTGCATTCAGTTTGCTGGTATGGATAACTTTCCTTCCTTCCTCTCTAGTCTTCATATATAAATATGTTATAATATTGAACTTTATTGTTATTGTTTAGATAATAAATATCTTAAAAAGAGAGGGAAAAGGATGTGATGTTTTCAAAAACTTATAGTTGAATAGGGAGAAAATTATTTTGCTCACCGCATGGATGGCTCACTAAAAAAATAAAATAAAATAAAATAAAATAAAATAAAATATTGAAAACCTATTAATGATACTTAATTTGTCATTAATTGTCAGACCAATCTCCCCACCCCCACCCCCACCCCAAAACAAAAAAAGAGAAAATACATGAAGAGGTGTAGAAGAATAGAGAAAGGAAAAGGATTTTAATTCCGTGAAACTTCCTTTATGAAAACCGACGAAAATCGAGCTTTTACTCCCTTGGCTTATTAAGAATCTGTGTCCGTCTTCTTCCACTTCCGCACGAGAGAATAGAACAATAGTGTGGCCGCCCTCTACTCACCCCTTCAGCATTGTCCTCTCTCCCTTCCAGCCTTGTCCTTCTTCCCCCTTCTCCTCCTTCCTCCTTCCTCCTTTTGCTTCTTCCTCCTTTTTTGCTGCTCGGTGGTGGAACTCGCTCAGTATCCACTTTCACCAGTATTCTATTTTAATTTACTCCACAAAACGAACTAGTATTGGTTGCATGTGTGTGTGATGTGACTGTATATTTCTGCCTCCCTCTCCAATTATAGCTTGGGCATGCCTTCAGCATTGCCATCATAAAACTCTTGCTTGAATTCTCAAAAGAAAGAAAAGAAAAGAAAACAATTGCTGGTTGTGTGTGCTCACAAAAAAGGCGGAAAAAATTAAATTTGGAGAAGAAATGATGGCCACAACAACAGTAGGGCGATAATGATCACGAAAGAGGTTAAGAAGCAAGTGATCTTGGCAATGCCCCTCATTGGCCTGCAGTTCATACTCCAAGTTATATCTCTCATGTTTATAGGCCATCTTGGATACCTTGCTCTCTCTGGTGCTTCCACAACCACCTCCTCCGCGAGCGTCACTGCATTCAGTTTACTGGTATGGATAACTTTCCTTCCTTCCTCTCTAGTCTTCACATATAAATATGTAATAATATTGAACTTTATTGTTATTGTTTAGATAATAAATATCTAAAAATTAAAGTTAAAAGGATGTGATGTTTTCAAAAACTTATAGCTGAACAGGGATCAATCACATGCTTCTTTCTTTTATGGAAATCTGTTGGGTTTTACTTTGCATTCAACATAGCAATTTGGTCCCGCTTGGAATTTGAATGCTACAAAACTATTTGATATAATTATGTAGGCCACTCAAGAAATTTTGCTATACTCTATATTTGCTAACAACTATAATTTCTGCTCTTCAGCTTATTATAGTGTTCTAGAACTCTAAACATATTCAAAATAGGATTCAATTTGTAGGAAATTTTGCTACTAGCTCCAAACTCTCCTATGAAATTTTCTTACCTACATGGAATCCCTGATTTAAGTTGTCGAAAATTTCCCCTTGCAAATGTTCCCCCACCCTTTTTTTGTAAACCCTGAGGTAAAGACCATCGATATTTCATTAGTAAAAACTTAACGAAACATTTTTAAGGAACAAATTAGAAGGTTATATCTTAATCCTAATGAGAGGTAGATTTCTCAACCCTCCATATTGAGGGATTAATTCCACTTATTCCTTTAATACTTGTTATCAAAATTCTTACACCATTTTTTGTGTTTGGCGGGTTAAGAAAGGATTAAGATATTTAACCCATATTTTATAATTTTAGCGAGGAGAGAGTAACCCCAAACCAGGAGATAACTCTATTGACTTTTCCTTCTATTCTGTTCAATGGCAATTTTTCTTAAAAACTTGATAAAAAAATTATTACATCTAATTATGCTACATATAATTATGTTATGTAACTATTCATATTTAGTATTTAGACTCTCTGCCATTAATCATAGTGAAAAAATAAATAAATGATGGAGGATGGAGCCACATGTGGCTTGCCATGCCCCCACCCAAAAAAATAAAATAAAATAAAATATTGAAAACCTATTAATTATACTTAATTTGCCATTTATTGTCAGACCAATCTCCCCACCCCCAACCCCACCACCAAACAAAAAAAGAGAAAATGCATGAAGAGGCGTAGAAGAGTAGAGAAAGGAAAAGGATTTTAATTCCGTGAAACTTCCTTTATGAAAACTGAGGAAAGCGAGGTTTTTTCCCATGGCTCATTAAGAAACTGTGTCCATCTTCTTCCACCGCCACACGAGAGAGATAGAACAATAGTGCAGCCACCCACTACACTCCTCTCCAACGTTCTCCTCTCTCCCTTCCCACTTCCCCCTCTTCCTCCTCTCTCTCTTCCTCCTCCCCCTCTTGATTCTTCCTCCTCCTTTGTCACTCGGTGATGGAACTCGCTCAATTTTCATCGTCATCAGTATCTAGTTTAATTTACTCCATAAAGTGAACTATTATTAGTTGCATGTGTGTGATGTGATTATATATTTCTGCCTCCCTCTCCAATTATAGCTTAGGCATACCTTCAGCATTGCCATCATAAAACTCTTGCATGAATTCTCAAAAGAAAGAAAAGAAAAGAAAACTCTTGCTTGTTGTGTGTGTGCATACTAAAAAGGCGGAGAAAATTAAATTTGGAGAAGGAACGATGACCAAAAACACCAGTAGGGCGACAATGATCACGACAGAGGTTAAGAAGCAAGTGATCTTGGTAATGCCCCTCATCGTTGCCAAAGGCCTGCAGTTCAAACTCCTCATGTTCATAGACCATCTCGGAGACCAGCTTGCACTCTCTAGTGCTTCCACAATCACCTCCTTCGCGAGCGTCAGTTTGCTAGTAAGAATGACTTTTCTTCCTTCCTTTCTCTCTACTCTTCACATACATATTATGTTATAATATTAAACTTTACTGTTATTGTTTAGATAATAAATTTCTTAAAAAGAGAGAAAAAAGGATGTGATGTTTTCAAAAACTTATAGCTGAATTGGGAGAAATGTTTTTTGCTTACCGCATGGATGGCTCACCACGCGCGGTGAGCGGCAGGTGAGCATCAGCACGGTGAGCAAAAAAACTCGAATAGGGATCAATCACTCGCTTCTTTCTTTTATGGATATCTATTGGGTTTTACTTTGCATTCAATATAGCAATTTGGTCCTGCTAGGAATTTGAATGTTACAATACTATTTGGTATAATTATTTAGGCCATTCAAAAAATTTTGCCGTACTTTATATTTGCTAACAACTATAATTTTGGTTCTTCGACTTATTATAGTTTTCTAGAATTCTAACCATATTTATAATAGGTTTCAACGCCTAGGAAATTTTACTGCTAGCTCCAAACTCTCCTGTGAACATTTCTCACCAACATAGAATTCTGATTTAAATTGTCTAAAATTTTCCCTTGCACATAGTCCTCCACCCCTTTTTTTATAAACCCTGAGGTAAAGACCACCGATATTTTATTAGTAAGAACGCAATGAAACATTTTTATGGAACAAATTAGAAGGTTATATCTTAATCCTCATGAGAGGTAGATTTATCAACCCTCCATATTGAGGGATTAATTCCACTTATTCCTTTAATACTTGTTATCAAAATTCTTACACCTTTTTTGTGTTTGGCGGGTTAAGCAAGGATTAAGATATTTAACCCATATTTTATAATTTTACCGAGGAGAGAGTAACCCCAAACTAGGAGATAACTCTGTTGGCTTTTCCTTCTATTCTGTTCAATGGTGATTTTTCTTAAATACTTTATAAAAAAAATTACTACATCTAATTATGCTACATATAATTATGTTATTTAACTATTCATATTTAGTATTTAGGCTCTCTGCCATTAATAATAGTGAAAAAATAAATAAAGAATGAAGGATGGAGCCACATTTTGGCTTGCCATGCGCCCCACCCAAAAAATAAAATAAAATAAAATAAAGTAAAATAAAATACTGAAAACCTATTAATGCTACTTAAATTTGCCATTAATTGTCGGACCAATCTTCCCACCCCCACCCCCACCCCCAAACAAAAAAAGAGAAAAGGCATGAAGAGTTGTAGAAGAGTAGACAAAGGAAAAGGATTTTAATTCCGTGAAACTTCCTTTATAAAAACTGAGGAAAGCGAGGTTTTCTCCCGTGGTTCATTAAGAAACCGTGTTCGTCTTCTTCCACTTCCACACGAGAGAGACAGAACAATAGTGCAGCCGCCCTCTACTCTCCTCTCTAGCATTCTCCTCTTTTCCTTCCAGCCTTGTCCTTCTTCCCCCTTTTCCTTCTTCCTTCTCCCTCCTTTTGCTTCTTCCTCCTTCTTTCGCTCGGCGGTGGAACTCGCTTAGTACCATTGTCATCAATATTCTAGTTTAATTTACTCCACAAAACGAACTAGTATTGGTTGCATGTGTGTGTGATGTGACTGTATATTTCCGTCTCCCTCTCCAATTATAGCTTGGGCATGCTTTCAACATTGCCATCATAAAACTTTTGCTTAAATTCTCAAAAGAAAGAAAAGAAAAGAAAACTCTTGCTTGTTGTGTGTGTACATGCAAAAAAGGCGGAGAAAATTAAATTTGGAGAAGGAACGATGGCCAACAACAACAGTAGGGCGACAATGATCACGACAGAGGTTAAGAAGTAAGTGATCTTGGCAGTGCCCCTCATCGTATCCAATGGCTTGTAGTTCATACTCCTCATGTTTATAGGCTATCTCAGAGACCAACTTGCTCTCTTTGTTGCTTCCACAGCCACCTCTTTCACGAGCATCACTGCATTTAGTTTGCTAGTATCGATGCCTTTCCTTCCTTGCTCTCTACTCTTCACATATATTATTTCATAATATTGAAATTTTTTGTTATTGTTTAGATAATAAATATCTTAAAAGAGAGGGAAAAGGATGTGATGTTTTCAAAAACTTATAGTTGAATAGGGAGAATTTTTTTTTTGCTCACCGCATGGATGGCTCACAGTGCGCGGTGAGCATCGCGCGGTGAGGAAAAAAACTCGAATAGAGATCAATCACTCGCTTCTTTCTTTTATGGATATCTGTTGGGTTTTACTTTGCGTTCAACATAGAAATTTGGTCTGCTAGGAATTTGAATATTACAATTCTATTTGGTATAATTATTTAAGCCACTCAAGAAATTTTGTCACACTTTATATTTGCTAACAACTATAATTTCGGTTCTTCAACTTATTATAGTGTTCTAGAACTCTAACCATATTCATAATAAGATTTAACGCCTAGGAAATTTTGCTACTAGCTCCAAACTCTCCAATGAAAATTTTCACCTACATAGAATCTTTGATATAAGTTGTCTAAAATTTTCCCTTGCATATAGTCCCCCGCCCTTTTTTTTATATACCCTGAGGTAGAGACCACCGATATTTCATTAGTAAGAACATAACGAAACATTTTTAAGAAACAAATTAGAAGGTTATATCTTAATCCTCATGAGAGGTAGGTTTTTTATTATTGTTTTTTCTCCACCATAGCTATTGGTAACCCATACCTTTTAGCCCATAATCAAGCCCACATCATTTTTATCTATCTCTCAAGCCTAAATCCATTATGATTATACCCTATCCAAACTCTTTTTCATATCCCCAAACCCATTATCTAAAACCCACCAACCCAAATACCCATTACATATGCTTAACCCTTACCCATTAGCCTCTATCCATTTCCCATTATCCAAAACTTATTACCCAATATTTAATTCTAATCATATCTCAAATCTTAATCCTAACTAACTGCAATATCCCTGGTCTAAAATACTGTAGTTTTTTATTTTTCTAAAGTATTTATTTTATTTTACTGGTTATTTTATTATTATTTGTTATTCTTAGTAATGAGCGTCTCATTATGATTATAATTATTATTGCTATTTTTATGAGTATTTTTATTATTATTAACTATTATTGTTATTAATATTATTATTATGTATTGGTATTATTGTTGTTGATTATTATTACTAGTGTATTATTATTAGTATTTTAATTATCATTATTTATTTCTATTATTACATGGTTAATTATTATTATTATTTATCATCATTGTCATTATTAATATTATTGCCTAAATTATTATTTTTCCTCCTTAATTCTTTTCCCCATACCTATTATCTAAACTCGAAACCCACCAACCCAATAATCTATAACCCAAAACTCAATCCCCATAATCCTATCTTAATTCAAATTCAAATCCTAGATCTTAACTACCTAATCTAAATCCTATCTAATCAAATCTTTTCATAAATCTTAACTAATCCTAATCTAAATCCTAACAATAATCATATCTATTCCAACTTACCCAAATCCTATTTTCAAAATGATAGCCTCAATTAATTCTATCCTAACTATTAAGTCAAGCAGTTTGAATCTAACGAAAATTATGATTTTTAAAATCCCTAATAATCTATAAAAAGCCTAAACTACTTCTTTTTCTACCTCAAAAGAAAAACCATGACCCAACTCTCCCCACCTCCGTCTTTTTTTTCTCCTCAAGTGGAGCATGAATGAAAAGGAATCTTGAAGTGCAGAAATTGAGGAACATGCTAGGGGAGATCAAATTCAAGTAAGTAATATATCTTCTCACAATTTATTTGGTATAAATAGTTTATTAAAAAATCATGTCTATACCATAATTATTCATGAATTTTATACATCAAAACCCAATCACAAATCCAACTAAAATATACATGAGAATGTACCAGCTCACATCTTAATTTACATATTTTTCTAGAATTTTACAACCAAGGATTTCACATAAAAAAATGTAACCTTGGTCTGTGCCAGGTTACATTGGCCCAAGAAGCGTCTGCGCCTTGGGCCAGTCGGTTGCAGACTTGCACCCTGGTATGTGCCTATCGGGTGCGCAGTGGGCCTGGGTCGGCCCACTGCATAATGTTTAAAAAAATAATGTTTAGCAGCAAGACCAGACCCGGCCAGGGCCTGGGCTGGCCTGGCCGGGCCTGGCCTGCAAAGGGGTAGCGCAGCTGCGCACTGTTCTTAAAAAAAAAGAAAAATTCCCGGACCAGGCGCGGGTCTGGGCTGCTGGATCTATATAAAAAAAAAGAAAGAAAGAAAGAAAGAAGAAGTGCATAATAAAATAATCAGATAAAAATAAAAAAATGGAGAAAAATATAAATACACAATCTAAAACACTTCTACAATCTACAATAAAATTTTAGATGAATAGTAACATAAATTAACTTAAATCACCCACTTTAAAATCAATTTTCATTACGTGAATTCAGACCCGTTAAGAAATTTATTGTTATAAATCCATTAAAAATTTGACAAAAATTATAAATTGGTTTAAATGAACCTACTAAATTCATGTAATCCATAGGATTATATTTCCAACCCCCAAACTAATTAATCAAGATTAAAACCCCTTATAACTCCCAAATAGAACATCCTTTTAGAAATTCTAACAATCTCTATTGGAATGAACTATGTAGATTTATCGAGATCCTTGGATTTTAGTGCTTTGAACTTGTGATCGAGCTCAAGTGAGTGTTCTTTTTTTTCCTTCAGTTAAACAAGAATTTTGTGATAAATAATTTTATTTTGTAATATAATTATGCTACTAAAATTTACTGAACTGATATTTGTGAGTGCTTGTTCGTGTCTATTTTCTTATTTACCATTGTCAGTGGCATTTATATATTACTTGTATCATTTCAGGTGACCGTTTGACATATTTTACTAGTGTGATTACTTATATTCTTTCATGAGATATCGGTGAGTGCTCATCCTATTTTGTTGTTCATATGAGCGTTTATCAACATCATTGTATGTGTGGAGGATTATGACTTTTGATTATAGGCTAGTTGTCGTGCACCTTAGACTCGACTTAGATTGATCTTGAGATTGGCTTGATTCATATTAATGGATATATAGTATATTTATTTGAGGTATTGATCGACTATTTATTTGATTATCAGTGTCATTTCATGTGTTGGTAGTTTGTCTCTGTTTGCTTAGGCCTAGTATTGGAATAGCTTAGACTGTGACTTGATTCGATCTATTGAATAGCTGGCTGAGTTCATATTTGAGCATCAGACGCATATGGACCTTATATTTTGATATTGAGATATTAAGCTTATACCATTTCATGTGTAGGCATTACCATTTCGGATTCAAATCTAGTTATGATGTATGTTAGTCTGTCTATGAAATTGATCTTGAAATGATTGGTTTGTGACTGTGATTAGAAATATATATTTTATGTGGAGCATTTATCAGACTTGATATTTAATTGGTGATTATTCAGAAAGAATTCATTTTGATAATGAGGATGGATTAAATAAGATGTTACTTTATTTAGAAGATTGTTTTCACTTGATGCTTGGATTTATATAAGGACCTAGAGTTCAACATGGGATTTACATTAGAACTTGATTCAATTTAGATGAGATCAATAATAGCTAGATTCTAATCATACAGGAGAATACCTTACCTTGATTTTTGATCTATCACATAATACTAATTTTAGATTATTAGTTGCAAGTATTTTATTTGGATATATTCACTGATAAGTTGTCTGAGTAATGATGTTTATTGATATCGAGGTTTGGATACCAAGACTTTTTAGATTTTAGGTACCTTGAGGATGTCCCACTCCTTAGTTATGACCTTGATTGGGATTGAAACTATTAGTGATGAAATTTAGACTATAATCAGATTTAGATCTTGGATTTGGACTGATTCATGATGATTGTTATTGAGTGATATCTGAGTGGCATTATCAGTAGATTTGATTATTCTTATTAATGGTAAAACATGTGAGAGTTTAGTTGGATATTCATAATTTGGTCTTGACTACTTCAGTTATTAGAGATAGAGTTATTATGAGAGTGATTTTATTTACACCGGTGACTATATTACATGTTCAGTGTTTTATGACAGTTATTGATCGACTTCACTTATTGGTGACTTAGAGGGTGGATATATGGATGACCTTGAGAATCTTAGTTCATCGTACACTTTGCCAGATTATTCTATTCATACCAGAAGGTCATTACTCATCCTGAATATCATGATTTACTTGGAAAACTTGATTGATTATACTTGATATCTACCTGATGCTATTGTCCATATTACTTAACTACTAAAAAAATATTGTTAAATGGTAACAATGTCCTGTTATAACGGTATCCTGTTCACTGACATTATATATCCTGTTATACCGTATCCTGATTACACATGTTGACATGGTTACTGTGACTATCATCGAATTATCCCAGTGATCTAAGTAATATGTTATATGCACATGCACTTTCTAGTTTATTCTTACACATTCATTAGGAGATCTGACTCCTTTAATCTGCACATCCAGATCTGTGAATATTTATTACTGATCAGGTATTGGGAGAGGATTACATGCATTACGAGGAGCTGGAGTCTTTCGTTTCTTGATTATAGGTATTCCTGCTCTTTTATTCATGTTATTTTCTGATTCTATCTATATCGTATCCAGTTGCCATTTCTTTCCTTTATTCATCTACTATCATTGTGTTAGATATTTATATGTTATATTGCAGTGATATTGATTTATGATAGTTGATTTTTATAGCCTGTTTAGGTTACTTTAGGCTTAGCGTGTATACGTGGGGTATTTTCCTCGCGTTTATACATCGCCGACTCTCGTCTCGCTCCGTTTCCATGTATTTTGGCAAGCGTGGCGTGATAGAGTTTTCTTGGTATCAGAACCAGGTTTACTTAAAGAGAACCTAGTTCTTATCGGTAACTTTAAATGAGCTATGGTTATACTGCAATATACATATACTATCCATACAATGATATTGACTCCATTTGGAATTAATCATCCTCTTTTTTGAAAATTCATTTCTTAAATCTTTGATATTCTGGATTATATCTCTTCTTCCAGAGTAATCTAGATTCTAACTCTTCTTCTAGAGTGATCTTGATTCCATCTTGGTTCTTATTCTTCTTCCTGATTTAATTTTCTGATTTTATCTCTTGGAATTTGTCACTCCATTCTAAAGAAGGTAACAAAGATCAGAGCGCGCAGCGGAAGCATGGTAGACCCATGATATAGTGAGAAGCAGCATGGAAGTTTTATTTTCTCTCTTAATCTTGATTTTCTATCATTCCTTGCTTTATCGAAATTTTGAGGACGAATTTTTATAAGGTGGGGTGGGTAAAATGTAATATCACTGGTCTAAAATACTATATTTTTTTATTGTTCTAAAGTATTTATTTTATATTACTGGTTATTTTACTATTATTTGTTATCCTTAGTAATGAGTGTTTTATTATGATTATAATTATTATTGCTACTTTTATGGTTATTTTAATTATTATTAACTATTATTATTATTAATATGCTTTGGTATTATTGTTATTGTTGTTGATTATTATTACTAGAGTATTATTATTAGTATTTTAATTATTATTATTTATTTCTATTATTACATGGTTAATTATTATTATTATTTATCATCATTGTTATTATTAATATTATTGCCTGAATTATTATTTTTTCCTCCTTGATTCTTTTCCCCATACCTATTTATCTAAACCCGAAACCCACCAACTCAATAATCTATAACCAAAACTCAATCCCTATAATCCTATCTTAATTCAAATTCAAATTCTAGATCTCAACCACCTAATCCAAATCCTATCTAATCAAATCTTTTCATAAAGCTTAACTAATCCTAATCTAAATCCTAAAAAAATCATATCTATCCTAACTTATCTAAATTCAAATCTTATTTTCAAAATTATAGCCTCAGATGATTCTATCCTAACTAGTCAAGTAGTTTGAATCTAACTGAAATTCTGATTTTTAAAATCCTTAATAATCTATAAAAAGCCTAAACTACTTCTTTTTCTACCTCAAAAGAAAAATCATGACCCAACTCTCCCCACCTCTTTCTTTCTTTTCTCCTCAAGTGGAGCACGAATGAAAAGAAATCTTGAAGTGCAAAAATTGAGAAACATGCTAGGGAAGATCAAATCCAAGTAAGTAATCTATCTTCTCATAATTTATTTGGTATAAATAGTATATTGAAAAATCATGTCTATACCATAATTATTCATGAATTTTATACACCAAAACCTAACCACAATTCCAACTAAATATACACGAGAATGTACCAACGTACATCTTAATTTACATAGCTTTCTAGATTTTTACAACCAAGGATTTCACATCAAAAAAAAATGTAATCTGTCCTGCTCTCGGCCATTGGCAGAGAACAGGGCCTCTGGCCGTACAGACTTTGGGTCTATGCCTTGGGCCAGCCGGGTGCAGACCTTCACCCGGGTCTGTGCCCATTGGGTGCGCAGTGGGTCTGGGACGGTCCACTACACAACCTTTTAAAAAAATAAAAAATTATGTTTAGCATCCAGACCCGACCCGGCCTGGGCTGGCCTAGCTTGAGCCAGCCTAGCCGGGCCTGGGCTGCACAGGGGTAGCCCAGCTGCACACTATTCTTAAAAAAGGAAAATTCCCGGACTAGGCTTGGGCTTGGCCTGGTCCGGCCTAGGCTGCTGGATTTATATAAAAAAAGAAAGAAAAAAAGAAAGAAGAAGTGCATAATAAAATAATCAGATAAAAATAAAAAGAAAATGGGAAAAAATATAAATACACAGTCTAAAACACTTCTACAATCTACAATAAATTTTTTAGATGAATAGCTACATAAATTAACTTAAATCAGCTACTTTAAAGTCAATTTTCATTAATGGTAAGTTCAAACCCGTTAAGGAATTTATTGTTATAAATCCTTTAAAAATCTAACAAAAATTATAAATTAGTTTAAATTAAACCTACTAAATTCATGTAATCCAGAGGATCATATTTTCAATCCCCAAACCAATTAATTAAGATTAAAACCCCTTACAACTCCCAAGTAGAACATCCTTATAAAAATTCTAACAATCTCTATTGGAATGAACTATGTAGATTTATCAGGATCCTTAGATTTTAGTGCTTTGGACTTGTGATCAAGTTCATGTGAGTGTTCTTTTTCCTCCTTCAGTTAAACAAGGATTTTATGATAAATAATTTTATTTTGTTATATAATTATGCTACTAAAATTTACTGAGACGATATTTGTGCGTGTTTGTTCTTGCCTATTTTCTTATTTACCATTGTCCGTAGGCATCTATATATTACTTGTATCATTTCATGTGACCGTCTGACTTATTTTACTAGTGTGATTATATGTATTCCTTCATGAGACATGAGTGCTTATCCTATTTAGTTAGTTCATATGAGCGTTTATCAACATCATTGCATGTATGGAGGATTATGACTTTTGATTATAGGCTAGTTGTCATACACCTTAGACTGCGACTTGGATTGACCTTGAGATTGACCTGATTCATATGAATAGATAAATGTTATATTTATTTGAAGTATTGATCGGACATTTATTTGATTATCAACGTCATATCATGTGTTGGTAGTTTGTCGCTGTTGGCTTAGGCCTAGAATTGAAATACCTTAGATTGTGACTTGATTCGATCTATTGACTGGCTAGCTGAGTTCATATTTGAGCATCAGATGTATATAGATCTTATGTTTTGATATTGAGATATTAGACTTATACCATTTCATGTCTAGGCATTACCATTTCGGATTCAAATCTATTTATGATATACATTAGTCTGTCTATAAAATTGATCTTGAGATGATTGGTTTGTGACTGCGATTAGAAATATATATTTTATGTGGAGTATTTATCAGACTTGAAAGTTAATTGGTGATTATTCAGATAAGAATTCATTTGGACAATGAGGATGGATTAAATAAGATGTTATTTATTTAGAAGTTTGTTTTCTCTTGATGCTTCGATTTATATATGGACCTAGGTTCAACTTGGGATTTACATTAGAACTTGATTCATATTTAGATGAGATCAATAATAGCTAGATTCTAATCATATAGGAGAATACCTTACCTTGATTTTGGATCTATTACATAATACTGATTTTGGATTATTAGTTGCAATTATTTTATTTGAATATATTCCCTGATAAGTTATCTGATTAATGATGTTTATTGATATCAAGGTTTGGATACCGAGACTTTCTAGATTTCAGGTACCTTGAGGATGTGCCACACCTTAGTTATAACCTTGATTGGGATTGAAACTATTAGTGATGAAATTTAAACTATAATCAGATTTAGATCTTGGATTGGACTGGTTCATGATGGTAGTTATTGAGTGATATTTGAGTTTTGTTGGCCCAGAGGCCCTTCACTCTAGTTTTGATGATGATTAACTCATGTAGTTATAGTTTATTAATAATCTTATGATATTTAGTTTTAGATATTTGTTTAAGATATTAGTAGGTGATTAGCTTCAACAAAGGTGTTTTGAAGCTTTCACAAGTTGATTCAAGAGCTCGCACGTCAAGATCGTAGCTAGTACTCAGTTGGAGTCAAGCTCATTGATCGTGTTTGGATCGAGTCTCTTGGAGAAGGAGTTCTACAAAAAGATCTCGGTATTGTGTTTAGTTTAGTATGTTTAGACCTTTGTAAAGATTAGATAGTATTGATATGCTCAAGTTCATATACACACACAAGTTTAAAGTTTATTTGGTTTTTGGTTTTCGGTTTAACAGATAATGGATTTCATATCAAAAACATAGATATAAATCTTTATATGTATATTGGACTCTATCCATATACAATATACTTCAAAGTTGTTTCAATATCATGTTTTTGTATTTACATAAGTTTTGGAGAAAATGGTTTTCCATTTCAAAAATTCAAAGTTTGGAAAATACGATTTTTGTATTTAAGGCCAATTTCAATATCACAAAAATAGTTCAAATAGTTTGTAATATGTGTTGAATTTTAGTCATACATATATGTATTTCAAAGGTAATAAAAGATCTTATTTTTGTGAAATTTATGTGATTTTATGGGATTTATTTGAAATTAAAAAGACAAGTTTTCCTATCCTTTAAATCCCAGCCCAGACACACTGGCGGTCGACCGACCGGTCGACCGGACCAGTGGTCGGTCGACCGGCACAGTCGACCAAAGTGCATGGGACGCACAAAGGCCTGCCCACTTGGCCGTGCGACTGCGCGGTCGACCGACTGAGAGCACCCCACACTCGGGTGGGGGCCGGTCGACCAGGCGGTTGACCGTTGGCTAGGCACGGTCGACTGGGCTGTCGACCGCAGGCACAACGGTCAGAAAATTGACCGTTGGCCGGTCGACCGGAAGGGCAAAATTGTCCTTTCCTGCTGCCAACGGGGAGATTTGTTTGTGTGCTATAAATACTCACTTCTTTGGGCTGTTTTAGGCATGATTTTCAAGAGCAAAAATTCCTGTTCTTCAAGTACATTTCAGCAAGAGTTTTTGGGGTTTAAAAGTTTTATTTATATTTGTTTTTAAAGTGTTGAAATTTCAAAGAAAATAGAGTCTTTTGGGAATTGGTTTTTGATCTAAATTTCAATATCTATTTGGAGATTTTTCCAAGTATTTTTCTTTGTTCAAAACACTTTATTTTCTCACACTTGAGCTATCTATCTATCCTATATATTAGGATCTATTTTGTGGGAAAATTAGTTTGTGGTTGTTGATACCACCAAGAGTTGTTAACCCTCCTTACTTTGTGATATCCCTCTAGTTAGAGGTGATTGTGTTGTTATTCCTCTAGTGAGAGGTGATTGTGGAGGTTATGTTGGTATCCCTCTTAGTGAAGAGGTGATTGTTGGAGTTGTGGCTTTGAGCCTTATCTCTCTTGTGTGAGGTTGATAGTTGTTTAGCTAAGTGTCCACCCCTCTAAGTGTAAAGGTGATTTGTGTTGTGCCTTGCCTCTTGTGTAGAGGTTATATTGTTGGAGAGAGGAGTTGTGTACTCCTGGTTTGTATTACCCAAATCCTCAGTGGAGGTTTCCTGTGTGGACAATATAGTGAAAATCCTTCTGTGTGAAGGCGGGGACGTAGAGAGTGGCTCGAACCTCGAAACATATCTTGGTGTTTGCGTTTGATCCACTATCTCTAAACTCTCTCTCTTATATTGTGTCTTGCATTATTTCATATTGTTCATATCATATATGCTTGGTATTGCTTGTGCGTGCCCATACTTGTGTTCAACCAAGAGAGCTTGAAATAGCACCTCAACTCTTATTTAGAGGAATTTAGAGGAGATAGTCCAGAGCCCCTCACTGGAAATTCGGCTCCACTCTTTAGTTACACTAAGTGTGTTGCATTTTGTTTTTAATTCCGTATCATTTGTCACTAGATTAGCCTTATATCTATTCACCCTCCCTCTAGGTGTACTTTTAATTGGTACCAGAGCCTACGCTCCTGATATTAGGTTTAACCACCTAGGAGTGAGATCTTGGCTATCTAATCTAATATTTGTATTTGCACACATACTTGTTTACTCACACACACTCATGGATTATCTTGCCCCTTCTATGTTCGATGTTTCTAAAATCAATATGGGGAAGCATAGGATGAGTATGTACCTAAAAACCCTAGGATTGCATGTTTTCCTTACCGCTACCAATAAATCTTATCTTGATAATAGCAAGCATATAGAGGCCAATGCACAAGCCCTAACGGCACTTAGGAGCACTTTAAGTAAAGAATATTTGTCTATGGTTTCTCATTGTGATCCGCTTTTGCAGTGTGGAACACCTTGACCTCTCCAAAGTTTCAGACGCCAAACAATGTGGAGGAGGAATCTAGTGGAGGAGAATTCGAACAACATTACTACATGGTCCAAGGGAATGACTCCCTTGAGATACATTCGGAAACTCAACTAGATGATAGTGCTAGTTCTTCCGGCGATGATTATGTTGTTGCCGATGCTTTAAATGAAGAACTATTTATTGTTTGTGAAAATCTTTTACAAAAATATCAACACTTGAAAAGGAAAAGTTTTGCATTAAAAGAAGAAAATAAGGATTTGTTTTCGAAACTTGATAGTGCTTTGCAAGAGAAGAATGAGATTTCAAATGAAAGGGACTCATTGAACTCCCAACTTGATCTTGCCCTAAATGAAAACAAAATCTTAAAAAGTAAAAATGATTGTGATGAAGTTTTGAAGAAAAATGAAGTTCTATCTTCAAAACTTGTTTTTGTTTTAAAAGAAAATGATTCTTTGAAAAACAAAATTATTTCTATTTTAAAGGAATTAGATTTAATTTCTAATAAAAATATTTCTTTGAAAAATGATTTAGATACTCATATTTGCCATGCTAGTGTAGCTTCATCATCTAGCATACCTATTACATGCTCCACCTTATCTTCAAGTATTAAAAATGATATTTGTGTATTGAAGAAAAATGTTGATTGTTTGAGCTCTATTTTGAGCCAATGTGTCATGAACCACACACGGTTGGAATCTATGTTTCGAAAGAAACATACTCCACCTATGCATGCACACTATACACGGCATACATATGTACATCATGCTCACACACATGATTCAAAGTATGCTCATGTGTACACTTGTATACATTGTGGACGTAAGGGCCACCTTACAAAGTTTTGTTATGATAGGATACATAATGTAAATTTTACAAACAAATTTGTTTGGGTTAGGAAAGGTGCTAACCCCCATGGACCCAATAGAGTATGGGGTACCAAAATTTACCCTTATTGTATTTGATGTAGGAGTGGGCTCTCGCTTGACGTGAGGGCATTAGTGCCTTAAGGTGAATGCGTTCTGAGCTAAACGATGAAAATTTTGGATGCATCACTTCAAGGGGAGTTTGGTAGGAGGACCACCATGGTTTGGAGATATAGAAATGTGCCCTCTTAGTTTTGATAACTATCTCTTACTCCCATTTATGTTTACATGCTTTTAGATTGTTGATTTTTTAGCATGTTTTGGTGTTTTATGATTATTATGTTAAATGTCATGATAATTATACTTATGACATACACGTATAGAAATTGAGATACACCCATATTCATATGGATTCATATTTTGTGTTCTCACTATAGTTTAACAATTGTGCATGTCATGGCTCTAAACATGTACATTTAGCCTAATGATCATATTGGTTTATATTTTGTTTTATACTTCATATTTTGATTACATGTTTAAATGTAAATTTTCATTAAAACTTGTGTATATACTTACACATCTAGTGAGCCACAAATTGATTATTATATGTTTGTGCTTAAATGCTCATTTGTACCCATTAGATGTACTAATATAACCTAGTTTTGATGATTAGGGTATTTCAACTTGTATTCCCCATTTTGTATATGTTTTTCATGAAAATATATTTAGCTTCATGTATATATTAATTTTGTCAAAACTTTAAGATATACATATATACCCTTGAGTCATTTGCGTTTCCTACAAAATTTCTTTATGGACTCAATTGTGTTTGGATATATATGTATACTTCTAGTTTAGACATAACATACATATGCCTTGAAGTTTGAATTATTTGATGAAAATTAAATTTTTCATGTTTTTCATGTTTACAAAGGAATTTCATATTGAGCTTAGTTGCCTATTCCCATGATTTTGTGATTACATGATTCTTACACTCACATTATTCTTATTTACTCATGACTGTTGTTTTTCATGAGCTTTATATGTGCTTTATAAACTTTGAGTGTCGATAATCGTGTGACTTACATGTTTTTCATGGAATATATTCATGTTTTATTCCTTGTTTGAAAGATTTCATACTAGTTTTTAAGATTATCATAAAACTAGTTGCGTATTTCTTCATTTTGGAAGTTTTTTTTAATTATGCTAAAATTATTTTCAAACTTATTTTTGAAAGCCCTTCCATCGAAGGGCGGACAGATGGACGACCATGCCATGTGAGCCTAATTAAAATTCTTTTTAACATGTGCATGAAAGGGAGGTATTTATGAGTTATACACTTGATCCTCATCATATTTTCAATTGGCATCTCACTTGATATTTTTTTTTATATACTCATATTTTGTTTTCTATATATGTATGCTTCAAACTTCAATAGTATCAATTTTGATTGGTATTTACTTTTTCATACATATATATGTAATTTGATTGTGCTTCCTATATCTTTACATCTTAAAGCACAAATTATGTTTATGCTAAGCTTGATTTAGTCCTTAATGATAATTATTTTTCAATTGGTATCTCACACAAGCTTATGCATGATTTTTATTGGTGTTTCATAAAGGAGGAGAAAATTCATGTTTTATCTTTCAAATTGGTATCTTTCAATTGATTTCATTTTCAATTGATATCTTACTCCTATTCTTTAAGATGAAAAATACTTTGTTTTAGTATATGCTAACATTTTTAATATTGGTATCATTTTTTATTTTACATTGGTATCTATATTGATGTGAGATATACTTACCTAAATCAATTTGGTTTTTACTTTCAATTGGTCTCAAAAATTTACAAACCAATTTTTTTTGGTATCAAGTTATTTTAAAATTGATTGTTACTTTCAATTGGTATCAAGATTTTCTATATATATCTTTCAATTGGTATCAAAAACATACAATGTGTCATTTTCTATTTGTATCAAACTTTACGAGATTTATTTTAAATTGGTATCAACATATTTTCACATTGGTATCTTTTAATACCTTAAAATTTTTGTTTACTTTCAATTGGTATATTAAAAATATTTTGGTTATTTTTCATTGGTATCATAAATTGGTATCATGATGTTTCAATGTATACCTTTATCATAAATTGATATATTTTTCAATTGGTATCATAATATTTTGATTTGTACTTCTTATATGTAAGGGAAGCTTAACATCTTCTCTATATATAGATTCATGTTGAGTGTATGTCATATTGAAGTGATTGACCTTTCTTTGGTATGTAGTACACGTGTGTAGTAGGAGCTTCATATCTTCTTTTATACATTGCATATTATGTTTTATGTGGTTAGGGTTTAGTCATTTCTTTTCATATAAATGCGTGTATGCAGGGAGAGTTAACTTCACGTCTCTCCTCTTCATGAATATATATCGCATATATATCTTTATTCTTTGATTTGTTTTTCACCCCATTATTGATGTTGACAAAAAGGGGGAGAGAAATTCGGAGAATGTTTTTGAGTTTATATGCATGTTTAGAAATTTGGAGAATAATTTTGAGTTTATAAGCATGTTTAACTTACAATTGATATCACATATGCATGTTTATTTTTACAATTGATATCGAGCATATGTTTTTGTTTATACAAAAGGGGAGAAGCATTCTTCACTTATGCATGTTTATGTTGAGCATTCATTGCATATCTTTATGTTTATTGCTATGCATGAGTTAACGGGAAACTTCTATGAAGGTTAACTTTAATCCATGCATATATTACTCCATAAGTTTTGTCATCATCAAAAAGGGAGAAATTGTTGGCCCAGAGGCCCTTCACTCTAGTTTTGATAATAATTAACTCATGTAGTTATAGTTTACTAATAATCTTGTGATATTCAGTTTCAGATATTTGTTCAAGATATTAGTAGGTGATTAGCTTCAACAAAAGTGTTTTGAAGCTTTCACATGTTGATTTAAGAGCTCGCGCGTAAAGATCGCATCTAGTACTCGGTTGGAGTCAAGCTCATTGGATCGTGTTTGGATCGAGTCTCTTGGAGAAGGAGTTCTACAAGAAGACCTCAGTATTGTATTTAGTTTAGTATGTTTAGATCATTGTAAAGATTAGATAGTATTGATATGCTCAAGTTCACATACACACACAAGTTTAAAGTTTATTTGATTTTTGGTTTTCGGTTTAACCGATATTGGATTTCATGTCAAAACCATAGATATAAATCTTTATATGTATATTGAATTCTATCCATATACAATATGCTTCAAAGTTATTTCAATATCATGTTTTTGTATTTACATAAGTTTTGGAGAAAACGGTTTTCCATTTCAAAAATCCAAAGTTTGAAAAATACAATTTTTGTATTTAAGGCAAATTTCAATATCACAAAAATAGTTCAAATAGTTTGTAATATGTGTTGAATTTTAGTCACATATATTTGTATTTCAAAGATAATAAAAGAACTTATTTTTATGGAATTTATGTGATTTTATGGGATTTATTTGAAATTAAAAAGACAAGTTTTTCTATCATATAAATCCCAGCCCAGACACACTGGCGATTGACCGGCCGGTCTACCGGACTAGTGGTCGGTCGACCGGCACGGTCGACCGATGTGCACGGGACGTGCACAAAGGCCTGCCCACTTGACCGGTCGACCGCGCGGTCCACCGACTGAGAGCACCCCACTCTCGGGTGGGGGCCAGTCGACCGGGCGGTCAACCGTAGGCACAACGGTCAGAAAATTGACCATTGGCTGGTAGACCGGCTGGTTGACCGTAAGGGCAAAATTACCCTTTCCTGCTACCAACGGGCAGATTTATTTGTTGGCTATAAATACCCACTTCTTTGGGCTGTTTTAGCCAAGATTTTCAAGAGCAAAAATTCCTATTCTTCAAGTGCTTTTGAGCAAGAGTTTTTGGGTTTAAAAGTTTTATTTATATTTGTTTTTAAAGTGTTAGAATTTCAAAGAAAATAGAGTCTTTTGGGAATTGGTTTTTGATCTAAATTTCAATATCTATTTGGAGATTTTTCCCAAGTGATTTTCTTTATTCAAAACACTTTATTTTCTCACAATTGAGCTATCTATCTATCCTATCTATTAGGATCTATTTTTGTGAGAAAATTGATTTGTAGTTGTTGATACCACCAGGAGTTGTAAATCCTCCTTACTTTGTGATATCCCTCTAGTGAGAGGTGCTTGTGTTGTTATCCCTCTAGTGAGAGGTGATTGTGGAGGTGGTTGTGGTATCCCTCTTAGTTAAGAGGTGATTGTTGGAGTTGTGACTTTGAGCCTTATCCCTCTTGTGTGAGGTTGAGAGTTGTTTGGCTAAGTGCCCATCCCTAAGTGTAGAGGTGATTTGTGTTGTGCCTTGCCTCTTGTGTAGAGGTTGTATTGTTGGAGAGAGGAGTTGTGTACTCCCGGTTTGTATTACCCAAATCCTCAGTAGAGGTTCCCTGTGTGGGAAGTCATATGTGGACGATATAGTGAAAATTCTTCATTGTGAAGGTGAGGACGTAGAACAGTGGCTCGAAGCTCAAAACATATCTTGGTGTTTGCGTTTGATCCACTATCTCTAAACTCTCTCTCTCTCTTATATTGTGCTTGCATTATTTCATATTTTTTATATCATATATGCTTGGTATTGCTTGTGTGTGCACATACTTGTGTTCAACCAAGAGAGCTCCAAATAGCACCTCAACTATTATTTAGAGGAAATTAGAGGAGATAGTCTAGAGCCCCTCACCGAAAATTCGGCTACACTCTTTGGTTACACTAAGTGTGTTGCATTTTATTTTTAATTCCGCATCATTTGTCACTAAATTAGCCTTACACCCATTCACCCCCCTCTAGGTGTACTTTCAATTATGAGTAGATTTGATTATTCTTATTGATAGTAAAATAGGTGAGAGTTTAGTTAGATATTCATGATTTGGTCTTGACTACTTCAGTTATTGGAGATAGAGCTATTATGAAAGTAATATCATTTATACCCGTGACTATATTACATGTTCGGAGTTTTATAGCGGCTATTGATCGACTTTACTTATTGGTGACTTAGAGGGTAATTATATGGATGACCTTGAGAATCTGATTTCATTGTACACTTTGCCCGGATTATTCTATTTATGCCAATAGGTCATTACTCATCTTGAATATCATGATTTACCTAGAAAACTTGATTGATTATACTTGATACCTACCTGATACTATTGTCCATGTTACTTAACTACTGAAAAAATATTATTACACTATAACTACACTCTCATGTTATACTTCTTACATGTCCTGTTATACCGGTATCCTATTCACTGACATTATATATCCTGTTATACCGGTATCTTGATTACACATGTTGGCGTGGTTCCCGTGACTATCACCGAGTTATCCCCATGATCTAAGTAACATGGACATTAAATAATCTTGATAAACTAATAACATAATAGTAAACAACTTACATTGAGATTGGGGAATTAATGGAGGAGACAGCATCTTTATTTTGGGTGGACCTAGGATATAGGTTGCGCAACAGAAAGAGGGTTCCACTGCAGGGTTCCCGGGGGGTTACTGAGACCCCGTCCTGTTCTTATTCCTGTTATTCATGTTATACATGTTCCTGACTACCTTGTGGTAAGGCCTAATTTAACGCCAGGAGTCTAGGCCGTGATCCCGGGTATGTACGGGACCCACCTAAAGCATGGACAATATCTCAAACGATCAGTTTTAATAACTTAGGATCTCGATTGACACGTGTGATAGACGTAATATGGGATGCATATATCACTGGCAATTGGTGTTCACTGACATAATAATAATAAACTGTTCATAATGTACTGTGATTAATTATAGACACATGATACATGCATGATATTATAAGCATCTGATTATACTATGACCTAATATACATTGACTCTAGTACTGACTGACTCTACTCGCCTAATATATAATCATGATAGATACCTGATTGAATACTTGACTGGACACATTACTCTATTGTGTGCTATCCACATTATTGTTTATTTACTTTATTCATGTCATTTCTTTTTCTAGTATATATATTTTCTTTATCTGCTCACATGTTATATGCACATGCACTTTTCAGTTTATTCTTGCATATTCACTAGGAGTTCTGACTCCCTGGATCTGCATATCCAGATCTGTAGCTATTTATTGTTGATCAGGTATTGGGAGAGGATTACATGTGTTACGAGGAGCTGAAGTCTCTCTTCTTGATTATGGGTATTCCTACTCTTTTATTCTTGTTATTTCATGATTCTATCTATAACGTATTTAGTTGCCCTTTCTTTCCTTTATTCATCTACTATCATTGTGTTATATTGAGTGACATTGATTTATCGTAGTAGATTTTTATAGTTTATTCAGGTTACTTTAGGCTTAGTTGTATACGTGGGGTATTTTCCTCGTGTTTATACGTCGCTGACTCTCGTCGCGACTCCGTTTCTATGTATTTTAGGAAGCAGGGCGTGACATTAACTAATGGAAATCTTAACTAAACTAATCCTCTCATAATCTTTTTTTCATCTCCTCCTATTTCTCTCTCTCCAACAAGCCGAACCTATCAACAACACTTCCCTCCTTCTATGCCATACAACCCCTACAGGGTACCACCACACCTCCTCTCTTATTCAGCCATCGCGATCACCACTGCCACGATCACCACCCAGTAGCACACCCGGATCACCTTCTCCCCTCCACCACAACCAGGCCACAACGCTCCTTTGGCTTGCTGTCATTGCCGCTCACTTTTCTCTCTGGCGAGCGCCAGAAGCATTCTGACGAGCTTCCTCTCCTTCCTATCCGACCTCCAAGGCAAGGCCCGAGCTCCCTCTCCATCTGAGCACATGGCCACGACAATACCCCATGGGAAAATCTAGAGCCGTGCTCATCTCCCCACCATGGCCGCGTGCACCTTCCACCATGGCTAACACCGCCATGGCTTCACCAGCGCCCCCACACAGCCTCGGTAGTACCCAAGCCCTCTACGGCCTTCTCCTACTCCATGCACTCAAGGTTATGCCCACTTCCTCCTTGCCCGAGTTCCTCTAGGCCGAATGCAACAGTTCCATCCCTTTCTCCTCCATGCCCCTCTCCGGTGAGCATGAGCACCTCGAAACCTCTCCGTAGTATCCCGATCTTCTCCGCGAGCATTCTGACAAAATGTCAACATTGTCCGTGGCCTCCATCTCCTCCGCCATGCTGCCTCGGAGCCATCCACACCCCTTACTGTGAGTGCTCTTCTCCCCTTCTCTGTATTAACATGTATATGTAGAGTTGGTGTTATTAATCAGTAAGTGTACAGTGGGTAATTGTTATGTGTAGGAGTGTGTGTGTAATATACATACATTTGCATGCATGTGTTTTAATTACTTAATGTACTGTGAGTGTGTGTTCATGTGAGTGGGTATTTATTTATTTATATGTGTTAATGTGCATGCATGGGTGTTTAGGTGTGTGTCTTATTAATGCATGTGTAGTATGCAACAATATGTGTGTTGTAAAAAGGTACTGTGCATGAAATGTGTGTGTGTGTATGTGTATGTGTGTTTATGTTAACGTGTGTGTGAATGTTGTTACTGTGTGCATGTACTAGTATGTATGTGCGTGTAATTATGATTATGTGTGCGGGTGTGTATTATCATGAATATGTGGTTGTATATTAATGTGTGCATGCATGTATTATGAAAGTGTATGCATGTATTTATATTATGTATTAATATATGTGTAAGTTTATAATGTGCATGTGAGTGTATATTTATTTATATATATGTATGTATGTACATAGGTGTATGTATGAGTATGCATGAGTATATATCATATGCGTCTGGTTGCGTGTTGCAGCAATTCAGACTCATAAGATATTCAAATTTGTGCTGTTGTAGACCCGATACACTGAAAATTCGAAGACTGACCCACGAGATGATCTTAAACTTCGTATCAGTTCATGCAGTGAAGACCGGATAGTAATTCGACCCAAATCGAGTCATTTCATGTGGATATTAGTTCTTATGTATTTTTCCTATTTACTGTTGCCAGTAGGTGTTCATGTAGCTATCTGTATCATTTATGTGACTGATTGATATATTTTACCTGTAAGATTACCTGCATTCCTTCATGAGACATGAATGAGTGCTCACACTATTTATTTAGTTGATACGAGCGTTTATCAGCATCATTACATGTGTAAAGGATTTCTACTTTTCTAGACTAGTTGTAATATACCTAAGACTGTGACTTGGATTGATCTTGAGATTAGCCTGGTTCATATTTGTAAATTTTTTGAGATATTTATCGGATATTTATTTGATTATGTTTCAGATGGGAATTCATTTGGATAATAAAGTTGGATTAAATAAGATGTTACCTTATTTAGAAGATTGATTTCTCTTGATGCTTGGATTTATATATGGATTTAGAGTTCAACTTGAGATTTACATGAGATCTTGATCGCATTTAGATGAGATCAATAATAGCTAAGTTCTAATCATACGGGAGAATACCTTACAGTAATTTTTGATCAATCAATAATACTGATTTTGAATTATTAGTTGCAAGTATTTTATTTGGATCTATTCATTGATAAATTATTTGAGTAATAATGTTTATTGATATCAAGGTTTGGATACAGAGATTTTCTAGATTTCATGTAACTTGAGAATGTCCCACTCCTTAGTTATGATCTTGTTTGGATTGAATAGTGATGATTTATTAGATATAGATGAGTATGTATTTTATATATTGGGACTTGGATATATGGATCTGAGTTGATTGTATACTTTACCTGGATTATTCTATTCAGCTAGCATGTTATTACTCATCTTGAATATCATGATTACCTGAAAAACTCAACTAATTATACATGCTATCTACCTGATAACTATATTGTCCATGTTACCATAGTTGCTGGGAAAATATTATTATACGATAACAACACACTCCTGTATACTTGTTACATATCCTGTTATACTGGTATCCTGATCACACTATATGTTGTTACGTTGCCATCATCGAGTTATACTAGTGATCTATGTAACATGTAAATTAAATAATCTTGATAACTAATAACATGACATTAAACAACTTACACCGGAATTGGAAAAATTGATGAAGGAGACAACGTCTGTATTTTGGATGGACCTAGGTTATAGGTTGCGCAACCTGAAGAGGGTTCCACTGCAGGGTTCCTATGGGGTGACTGACACCCCAGTCCTATTCCTGTTCTTGTTCTTATTATACATGTTATACATGTTACTTGACTACCTTGCGGTGGGGCCTAGTTCAGTGCCAGGAGTCTAGGCTGTGATCTCGGTATGCACGGGACCCACCTAAAACACATACAATGCCTCCAACCAATCAGTTTCAATAACTTAGGACCTCGATTGGCCGGTGTAGTAGGCGTAGTATGGGATGAGTCTATTACATGTGACAATTGGTGTTCGCTGATATAATTAATAACAAAACTGAATTCTTCTTACATTGACATTATAGACTGAACATGACATATACATGCATGTTATGATAGACATTTGATTATACTCATGACCTAATGTACACCTCACTATAGCACAGACTAGCTTGTTTACTGTTCATTTATATTTGACATATTATTTTAACCTTATCTTGTATATTTCTTTTAGCTTGTATATTTCTTTCATCATATGTACACACTGTTTATGCATGTACACCATTCCCTTTATTCTTACACATTCACTAGGAGTTCTGAATCCTTGGATTTGTATATCTAGATATGTGATTATTTATTGCTGATCAGGTACTTGGATTGGATCACAGACATCTTGAGGAATCTAGAGTTTTTTCTCTTTTTGTTTACCTGTACTCTTGCTTAACTTTTAGCTCTATTGATTTCTTATTCTCCATATATATCACTTTCAGTTGTCATTTTATTCCTTATTCATCTGTTATCATGTGTGGTCATTTATATATTATATTGTAGTGTTCTCATATTATCATAGTGATATATAGCTTGTTTAGGTTATTTTAGGCTTAGCATGTATGCGTAGGGTATTCTCCTCGTGTATATATGTCACCAACTCTCGTCGCGACTCTGTTTCCACGTATTTTGAGAAGCAGGATGTGATAGAATTTTCTTGGTATCAAAACCAGGTTTACTCAAAAAGGATCTAGTTCTTACTGGTAACTTGAGACAAGTTATATTAACACTACAATATACATATATTATTCACACGATGATATCAAGTCCACTTGGAAATTGGTTGTTTCTCCCTTCAGATATTCATCTCCAAATTTTGATATTCCTGATTCCAACTTTCCTTTCAAATTGTCTGAACTAGCTTCTTCATCCTAATATTTTTGCTGATTCCAATATCTCCTAGTGATCTAAATTCTTCTCTTTCATCTTAATTCTATTTCCCTGATTTTGTCTTTTGAAATCAGTTGCTCTATTTTGAAGCTGGTAGCAGAGATTAGAGTACGCAGCGAAAGCGTGGAGGACCCATGATACAGTGAGAAGTGACTGAAAGCTCGATATTGTCTTCCTTAACTTGATTTTATCATTCCCTGCTTTATCAAAATTTCAAGGACGAAATTTTTATAAGGTGGGTAGAATGTAATATCCCCTCGTTTATTATATCGTATTACTATTTTTAAATATTCTACCTGGCTTGAATTATCATTTTATTTATTAACTTGATTTTATAATTTCTATTACTACTTGATTTTAGTAGGAGTTATTAATTTTTATTTTTGTTGTTGATAATATTATTAGTATGTATTGTTATTGACATATATTAATATTATTATTAGTGTTTATTATTATTGCCTTTTACCCTTTAGCCCATAATCAAGCCCACATCATTTTTATCTATCTCTCAAGCCTATAACCCATTATGATTGTACCATATCCAAACCCATTTTCATATCCCCAAACCCATTATCTAAAACCCACCAACCAAATACCCATTACCATATGCTTAACCCTTACCCATTAGCCCCTATCCATTTCCCATTATCCAAAACCTATTACCCAATATCTAATTCTAATCATATCTCAAATCCTAATTCTAACTAACTAAAAAATCTTAACTAAATTAATCCTCTCATAATCTTTTTGCATCTCTTTCTATTTTTTCCTCTCCAACAGGCCGAACCCATCAACAACACTTCCCTCCTTCTATGCCATACAACTCTACATGGCACCACCACACCTCCTCTCTTGGCCGGCCATCGTGTAACGCCCCGATCCCATAGGTACGGGGACGTTATGGCGACGTACATACGCGAGGTGAAAACACGCTCACGCATACGTTAAGCCTCAGTACAGTACAGGACATCCATATAGACATGAGGTCCAGCATGAAAGAAGTACAAGAATACCTGCAGAAAAGGGGTGAGTGATCATAACAGATAAGAAGAACAGTGATAAATACGATAACAGAAATGAATTACAAGGATACCTATGAATGAGGCCGATGAGGAATCTCCTAGGTGACTCCAAGGCGCTATCTGATAATACGGTAACTCGGATCTCCAATCTGGGCACGCAAACCCAGGGTCGTCAGAAAGCGACCTAGTGAGTGGTGACATGATATAAGTGAACATGCAAGTGGGCATATGCAATATAACTACAATACTATGTCGTGCATATACAGTAATGAGGTGTGCAAGGTATACAGCAACCAGAATATATGCAATGCAGAACATGCGTAGTATGCCACTACAGACAGTGTAACATGTACCAGGTAAAATAACAAGTATACAGGGAACATAATATCGGGTAAAGTAACAAGTAGACAGGTAACATGATATCAGAGAGAGTATCATGAACAGTAACAAGATAGCATATCTGTAGCGGTCAAGTCATGTCATTTATACAATAGTAGCAATCAGTACCACCTGGTATTACAGCCACTCTCTTCCAGTGTCCCATACCACTGGCAGTTCATACTGGAGCCCGCACTCCAGTCGAACCCATCCGGACATGGCCTACGGGTGCCATTATCCAAACGAGAGAATGACCAAATAACAAGTGTTCCCGACGTCACTATTGTGTATACTGTTTTATTATGTAAATTGGAAACCCATGGTCGAGGAATTCTTATCAGGTGGATGTATCCCGTGCATACCCGGGATCACGGCCTTAAACAGACCCCTGGCTGCTGAGGCCAGGGCCAGCCCGCTAAGGCTGTAACATGTAACAGGAACTCAATGAGCTAAAACAATAAACAGGAGCTCATGAGCTATAACAGACGGTAGCCAGCACTACCCCGTCCCCTGCAGTGGGACAAACAATGAATCCAGACATCCACCCAACAAGATCTAGTCAACCGTCAAGTCTCCCCCATACCCCAGTTAGCTTTATGATCTGATATGTCATGTATACACTGGAACAAGAATAAATACAGTACATGATACGGGTAACATGATAACTGGACCTGAGCTCTGTTGATAGCGTAGAACAATATAACGGGAATCAGGAACAATATAACATGAACAATATAACATGAACAATATACCGGGAAACGGGAACAATAGATGTGGGATTCCCACATATCGCATATCAACAGCTCGCATGTCCAGTCACAGGAATATCCATATCAGTAACAGGTAACAATCATATAACAGGAATACGGTAACATGGAAAATGGATTGCATGTGAAACAGGATATGAAAATATGACATGCCGGTGTAACAGTGATATGTACACATGACATGCACGTGTAGCAGTAATATGTAAACATGACATGCACGTGTAACCGTGATAGGTAAACATGACATGCACGTGTAACAGTGATATGTAAACATGACATGCACGTGTAACCGTGATAGGTAAACATGACATGCACGTGTAACAGTAATATGTAAATATGACATAAATGTGGGGCCATAATCCATGTCACAGTACATGTAATAATGGTAGCCCGTGTACCCTATAATATCATGTCCTGTGAATTATAGTAATAGTGTCTAGCATGCGTATCTAGTGACAGTGTCGTGTCATAGCGTATCTGTGGAACCGTATGCAGGTAACGTTACTGTGATACGATACATGACATGATAGTGTCCAAACATATGGTGACATAGGGGGCCGGATGTCAGTGGTCCATGAACATGACCTAATAGGTATCCAGTGTTACACTCTATGTCTATTACGTATCCGACATATTAAGTACAGTGTTTATTACAATGTTTTAATATGGTGTACCAATTAGGAGTTACCGGTAATTAATAAAGCAACCAAGTTCAATTAATAGACTAAAAAGATAATTTATAAATAAAAACACTCACAAACTAGCCATAGGATGGTAGCCCTCTTCCCCACGATCGCAACGGATCCAGAATCGTCTAAATCGGAGTCCGGATGCTCCCGATATCGCTCGAACGCTAGAAATAAATCAAAATGGGTTAATTATGTAAATAAAATATGAAATGCAATTACTGAAATGTACAGGGGGGTTTTCTATAAACTTACCTTTAATGGGTTTCGGATGCGGGTTTTGCTCATAAGGGGTCGGGTTTAGATCCAATACCCGAACCCGCATACTTAAGTTAAATGGGTAGTGGATATATAGGGTTAACGAGTTTTAACCCAAACCCAATAGGACTAATGGGTTCGGGTTACACCCGAACCCATTTTCCCACAACAACAGCAGCAGCAGCTTGCTGCTGCTGCTCTAGTGCAGCCGTCCGGCCAGCTCTGCTGGCTGGCGGCGCTGACGGCGCTGGCGGCCTGCCGACGGCGCTGGTGGCCGCCGGCGGCGGTTCAGTCCGGCCACAAGAGAGCGGGGGTATGGGAGAGAGAGGAAAACATAGGGGGGAAGGGAAATTTTTGGCCATGGCCGCGCTGCGCGGCCATGGGGGTCGTGGCGGCCGGCGGGCTGGGGTGCGGCCGCCGGCCGGGGGCGTGCGCCTCTGGTGCGCGCGCCGGGCTGGGGCGGTAGCGCCCGGTCGAAGCTTGGCCGGGCGCGGCTCCTCTGTCCTGGAACAGAGCTTGAAAGAGGGGGGGAAGAGAGAGAGTTAGAGAGAGAGAAGAGAGAGATAGAGGGTTTAGAGAGAGTGTGTGGGAGAGGGAGAGAGAGATATTTGTAAGGGGAAGAAGAGAGAGAGAAGGCGGTGAATGGGTCAAAGGCGGTGGAGATGGAGCTCTCTGGAGAACGAAGAAGAAAGAAAAAGAAAAAGAAAAGAAAAGAAAAGGGTTTTTAATTATTAAAATAATATTATTTAATTCAGCTTAAAATTCGACTTGTCCCATTACAGAAAATAGAGAATATTATCTGGAGACGTAATATGAAGACGGTTTCCAGAAATCCTATCCGGTTTGCAAATTAAAAATCCTGGAAGCTGTCACCGGTATCGGGCGACACTGGTTTGGCCCGATTTTTGATAAATTCAGAAAAATCCCCAAAAATACCCTAACGTCGGTTATATGATTCTAAGATATAAGGTGAAAACAGATTCTCAAAATACAACTCCGTTTGTGCAATAAAAATCAAAAAGCCGATTATCGGTATCGGTCGACACCGACTACGGAGATTTTCCAAAATAATCCAGAAAAATTCCAGAAAATCCTAAAAAATCTCAAATATTAGAAAATAATTTTTAAAACTGAAATCGGCTCAATCGGACTACTACGGAGGTCAAATCAATTTTTATACGTCGTATCGAGTACCGATACGGTACTACGTACACCGGGGATCAGGGGTTACATTTCTCCCCACCTTACAAAAATTGCGTCCTCGCAATTTCCATTCAGGTGTGAGAACAATATTTTCAACCCCAAAGCCGAAATGTTACGGGTCCACGACACTTCCGCTGCGCACTCTGATATCTCTCAGGAACTCGGGATGGAGAAGTATGATAGTGAACTACTCCTAACGCATGGGAAGCAAGACGATGCAAGGAAAGCGAGAAGGAAATCGGATGTTCTGGTTGACAACTGGAAGGAGGGAAGGAATACAAACGAGCAAGGAAGGACTTGTCAAGGTCACGGTATTCTTGTACTCGTTGCTGGAACCCCAAATTCAGAGACAGATAAGCTTGCATCTGACTCTCATTGTACTGTTGGCAAGAGCCCGAGTATGGACCCAGGTGGTTACCCACACCAGGTGTGAACCTAGGCTCTGATACCACTATGTAACGCCCCGATCCCACAGGTACGGGGACGTTATGGCGACGTACATACGCGAGGTGAAAACACGCTCACGCATACGTTAAGCCTCAGTACAGTACAGGACATCCATATAGACATGAGGTCCAGCATGAAAGAAGTACAAGAATACCTGCAGAAAAGGGGTGAGTGATCATAACAGATAAGAAGAACAGTGATAAATACGATAACAGAAATGAATTACATGGATACCTATGAATGAGGCCGATGAGGAATCTCCTAGGTGACTCCAAGGCGCTATCTGATAATACGGTAACTCGGATCTCCAATCTGGGCACGCAAACCCAGGGTCGTCAGAAAGCGACCTAGTGAGTGATAAAATGAAGGAGGCAGTAATATATATATATATAATAGTAATACAAGCACGATAATAATATATAATATATAATGTGGGACTAGTGATACCATATAATAAGGAGATAATAAGCAGTAGATATATATAAACATGTAAGCAGGAGAAATATATAACCATGTCATCTTTTAATACCATCCCTAAACCGGTATATCATCGGGTCATGTCTGTTGTTGTATCCAGTTTATAAACTAATGTTGTCTAATGGTGACATGATATAAGTGAACATGCAGGTGGGCATATGCAATATAACTACAATACTATGTCGTGCATATACAGTAATGAGGTGTGCAAGGTATACAGCAACCAGAATATATGCAATGCAGAACATGCGTAGTATGCCACTACAGACAGTGTAACATGTACCAGGTAAAATAACAAGTATACAGGGAACATAATATCGGGTAAAGTAACAAGTAGACAGGTAACATGATATCAGATAGAGTATCATGAACAGTAACAAGATAGCATACCTGTAGCGGTCAAGTCATGTCATTTATACAATAGTAGCAATCAGTACCACCTGGTATTACAGCCACTCTCTTCCAGTGTCCCATACCACTGGCAGTTCATACTGGAGCCCGCACTCCAGTCGAACCCATCCGGACATGGCCTACGGGTACCATTATCCAAACGAGAGAATGACCAAATAACAAGTGTTCCCGACGTCACTATTGTGTATACTGTTTTATTATGTACATTGGAAACCCATGGTCGAGGAATTCTTATCAGGTGGATGTATCCCGTGCATACCCGGGATCACGGCCTTAAACAGACCCCTGGCTGCTGAGGCCAGGGCCAGCCCGCTAAGGCTGTAACATGTAACAGGAACTCAATGAGCTAAAATAATAAACAGGAGCTCATGAGCTATAACAGACGGTAGCCAGCACTACCCCGTCCCCTGCAGTGGGACAAACAATGAATCCAGACATCCACCCAACAAGATCTAGTCAACCGTCAAGTCTCCCCCATACCCCAGTTAGCTTTATGATCTGATATATCATGTATACACTGGAACAAGAATAAATACAGTACATGATACGGGTAACATGATCACTGGACCTGAGCTCTGTTGATAGCGTAGAACAATATAACGGGAATCAGGAACAATATAACATGAACAATATAACATGAACAATATACCGGGAAACGGGAACAATAGATGTGGGATTCTCACATATCGCATATCAACAGCTCGCATGTCCAGTCGCAGGAATATCCATATCAGTAACAGGTAACAATCATATAACAGGAATACGGTAACATGGAAAATGGATTGCACGTGAAACAGGGATATGAAAATATGACATGCCGGTGTAACAGTGATATGTACACATGACATGCACGTGTAGCAGTAATATGTAAACATGACATGCACGTGTAACCGTGATAGGTAAACATGACATGCACGTGTAACAGTGATATGTAAACATGACATGCACGTGTAACCGTGATAGGTAAACATGACATGCACGTGTAACAGTAATATGTAAATATGACATGCACGTGTAACAATGATATGTAAACATGACATGCGGTACTTATCCTTGTACTAGTGGAACATAAATGTGGGGCCATAATCCATGTAACAGTACATGTAATAATGGTAACCCGTGTACCCTATAATATCATGTCCTGTGAATTATAGTAATAGTGTCTAGCATGCATGTCTAGTGACAGTGTCGTGTCATAGCGTATCTGTGGAACCGTATGCAGGTAACGTTATATATATATATATATATTACTGCCTCCTTCATTTTACCACTCACTAGGTCGCTTTCTGACGACTCTGGGTTTGCGTGCCCAGATTGGAGATCCGAGTTACCGTATTATCAGATAGCGCATTGGAGTCACCTAGGAGATTCCTCATCGGCCTCATTCATAGGTATCCTTGTAATTCATTTCTGTTATCGTATTTATCACTGTTCTTCTTATCTGTTATGATCACTCACCCCTTTTTTGCAGGTATTCTTGTACTTCTTTCATGCTGGACCTCATGTCTATATGGATGTCCTGTACTGTACTGAGGCTTAACGTACGCGTGAGCGTGTTTCACCTCGCGTATGTACGTCGCCATAACGTCCCCGTACCTGTGGGATCGGGGCGTTACATTACAGAAAATAGAGAATATTATCTGGAGACGTAATATGAAGACGGTTTCCAGAAATCCTATCCGGTTTGCAAATTAAAAATCCTGGAAGCTGTCACCGGTATCGGGCGACACCGGTTTGGCCCGATTTTTGATAAATTCAGAAAAATCCCCAAAAATACCCTAACGTCGGTTATATGATTCTAAGATATAAGGTGAAAACAGATTCTCAAAATACAGCTCCGTTTGTGCAATAAAAATCGAAAAGCCGATTATCGGTATCGGTCGACACCGACTACGGAGATTTTCCAAAATAATCCAGAAAAATTCCAGAAAATCCTAAAAAATCTCAAATATTAGAAAATAATTTTTAAAACTGAAATCGGCTCAATCGGACTACTACGGAGGTCAAATCAATTTTTGTACGTCGTATCGAGTACCGATACGGTACTACGTACACCGGGGATCAGGGGGTTACACATCGCGAGCACCACCACCGCGATCACCACTCCAGCAACACACCGGATCTCCTTATCCCCTCCACCACAACCAGGCCACAACACTCTTTTAACCTTTTGTCATGGCCGTGTCCCCTCCCCTTTCTCTCCGGTGAGCGCCGGAAGCACTCCGACAAGCTCCCTCTCCTTCCCAGCTGACCTCCAAAGCCAAGACCGGGCTCCCTCTCCATCCGAGCACATGACCACAACAACACCCCATGGCAAACCTCGGAGTTATGCTCATCTCCCCACCATGGCCGCGTTCACCCTTCACTATGGTGCACACCCCCACGGCACTAGCACCCCCCACAGCCTCGGCAGCACCCAAGCCCTCCACAGCCTTCTCCAACTCCATGCACTTAAGGCTGTACCCATTTCCTCCTTGCCCAAGCTCCTCTACGCCGAGTGCAACAATTCCATCCCTTTCTCCTCCATGCCCCTCTGTCCAGTGAGCGCGAGCACCTCGGAACCCCTCTGCGGCATCGCGATCTTCTCCACGGGAACTCCAGCAAACTGTCGACATTGTCTGCGGCATCCGCCTCCGCCGTGTCACCTCGGAGCCATCCACACCCCTTTCCATGAGTGCTCTCCCTCCCCTTCTCTGTTGGTTTTATTATTCAGTAAGTATGCAATGGGTAATTTTTATGTGTAGAGGGTGTGTGTGTAAATATATATACATATGCATGCATGTGTTTTAATTACATAGTGTAGAGTGAGTGTGTGTTAATGTGAGTGGGTATTTATTTATTTGTATGTGTTAATGTGCATGGATGAGTGTTTGGGTATGTGTATTATTAATGCATGTGTAGTGTGTACCTATATGTGTGTGTTGTTAAATAGGTACTGTGCATGAAATATGTGTGCGTGTGTTTGTGTTAACGTGTGCATGAGTGTTGTTACTGTGTGCATGTATCAGTATGTATGTGTGTGTAATTATGATTATGTGTGTGGGTGTGCATTATCATGAATATGTGGTTGTATATTAATGTATGCATGCATGTATTATAAAAGTGTATGCATGTATTTATATTATGTATTAATATATGTGTAAGTTTATAATGTACATGTGAGTGTATATTTATTTATATATATGTATGTATGTATATAAGTGTATGTATGAGTCTGCATGAGTATTTATTATGTATGTTTGGTTGCGTGTTGCAGCAATTCAGACTCGTTCCTACGATTCAAACTCAGTAACAAGAGAATCGAATTTGTGCTGTTGTGGACCCAATACACTGGCGATTCAAAGACCGACCCATGAGATAATCCAGAACTTCATGTCAGTTCATGCAGTGAAGACCCGACAGTGATTCAGACCTAAAACTATATCATTTCATATGAGTGTTTGTTCTTATGTATTCTTCCTATTTACTGTTGCCAGTAGATGTTCATGTAGCTATTTGTATCATTTCATGTGACCGATTGATATATTTTACCAATAAGATTATCTATATTCCTTCATGAGACATCAGTGAGTGCTCACACTATTTATTTAGTTGATATGAGCGTTTTGCTGGCCCAAAGGCCCATCACTCTAGTTTTGATGATAATTAACTCATGTAGTTATAGTACTAATGATCTTGTGCTCATTTAGTTTCATATATTCTATCAAGATCTTAGTCGGTGTTTAGCTTCAATAAAAGATTCGAAGTTAAGTTTTGAAACTAGCACGTGTTGATTCAAGAGCTCACGCATCAAGTTCGCATCAAGTACTCAAAGAGGAGTTTAACTCATTGGATCAAGTTTTGGACGAAGTCAAGATGGAGAAGAAGATTTTCAAGAGAAGATTTTCAAGACTTGAATCAAGTATTTGTAAGTGTTAAGATTTTATTTTTAGATAAAATATAAAGGATAGATTAGTTGTGGATTGCTCAAGCTTATATACACACATACAAAATTTATATATGTTTTATTAAAATAATTTTGATTTTAGAAAATACCGTTTTGGTTTTGAGTTTCAAAAAAGATATCTTTATGTTTCATGAATAGAGTTCATCAAAACAAGTTTACATATTTTATATGTATATTAGATTTCATCTATATACATTGTTAGTTCAAATGTTTAACAAAACTTAGCTTGATGTTTTAGTTCATGCTTTAAGTTTTGTATTTATCAAAACTTTGTTTAGAGTTATTGTCAAAAATATAGACATTTCATCTTATATGTGCATTGGATCATATCCATACACACTATGCTTGAGTTTTAAATATCTTGTTTTTGTATTTATATAAGCTTAAGAGAAATCAATTTTTTTCATTTCAAAGTTTGATTTACGAAAAATACGGTTTTGGGTTTAAGGCTAAATTTTTATATCGCATAAATAGTTCAACTTGTTTGTAATTTGTGTTGGGTTTTGATCACAGATATTGGATTTCAAAGTATTTCAATGAACTAATTTTGTGGATTTTATGTGATTTTATGAGATTATAGGATGTTAAAAGACTAAGTTTTAAATCCCTAAAACCCAGACCTGGGCTTCTGGCGGTCGATTGACCCAGACGTTAGTCACCAGCGGTCAACCAATGTGCACAGAAACGTGTACAGGTCCTAGCTTGAGGACCAGTCAAACGGGCAGTCGACCGATCCAGAGAATTTACTATCTGGATCTGGCCCCAGTCGACCGAGCAGTCGACCAGCCAGAGAGCTTTGCTATCTAGTTCTTGCCTCGGTTGATCGACTGGTCGAACGATAGGTCAAGACCTGGGAGCGGTCGACCGGCAACCCCAACGGTCATAAATATGACCGTTAGTTAGTCGACCGGCTGGTTAACCAACAGGTCAATCTGGCCCCAACGGCTAGTTTTTGACAGCATTTATAAATTGGGGTCTTGAGCCAGTTTTGGTTAAGATTTTTAAAGAGTTTTCAAGAGCTATTTTTCATCTCCAACAGAAGTTTTTCAACAAGTTTTTGGGCTAAACTTTCACATCAAAAGAGTGTTTAGCAAAGTGTGATTCTCTTGAGTTTTGCAAAAGTTTTTCTTTAAGTTTTTCACTTCCAAATCTAACTTGTTTTTTCTCACACAAGCTTGCGCTTTTCATATACATATCTATCTTATAGGAGCTTTGTTTGTGAGGATGTTTAAGGGTGATCAAGTGTTAAGATCACCAAGTGTTCCACCTTCTATTTTGAGGAGATGTAAAGGTTGGGGCCTTGGCGATCTTGTGAGTTCGCGTGTGTTGTTCTTGCGGGAACAAGTGAGAGACTTGCGGGTATAAGAGTTCTTGAGGGAGCTCATTGTAGGTGTTGTGACACCGAGTGATCTTGCGAGATCAATTATAGTGGAAATCCTTCATGCTGTTGAAGGCGGGGACGAAGAGTAAGTGTGCTCGAACCTTGAAACATTCTCTCGTGTTTGCGATTGCTCATCTTTCTCTCTCACTTGTGTTTTATATCTTGCATACTCTTATTGTTCATATCTATTACATGTTTGATATTTTCTTGTGCTTAATTGATATATGCTTGGGATTATTTGCTCACAACTGTATTCAACTAAGAGAGCCATAGTTGTACCGCAACTCTTAATCTAAAGGATTCTTGAGGAGATAGTTCAGAGCCCTTCACCGAAAATTCGGCTACACTCTTTGTTATACTTTGTGTGTTTGTATAATAGTTTTAGTTTGCACAATTAGCTTTAATTCCGTATTAGTTTTGCATTTGATTAGCTTGTCACCTATTCACCCCCTCTAGGTGACTTACAATTGGTGCCAGAGCTTGGTGCTCTTGATTGAGGTCTAACAATCTTGAATTAAAGATCCTCATTTTAGCTAATCACATTATTTTCCCCCACACACACATGAATTTCATGACACCTCCCATATTTGACATTCTTAACATCCAAACTTGAAAGTTAAGATGTCCATGTACCTAAAAGCCCTAGGGATTCATGTTTATTTTGCCACTATTAAAGATTCATATTGTTTAAATGGCAAATATTTAGAGGCTAATACAAAAACCATCCATGCTTTAAAATCTATCCTAAATAATGAATATCTATATAGGGTTTCTAACTTTGATTTGGCTTTTATAGTATCAAACACTATTTGCTCTCTTGGAGAACAATCGCCAAATGAAAAAGAGAGTGACTCGGATGATGGAAGTGATCCTTCCAATATGTGTTACATGATCCAAGAGGATGACCCCCTTGAGGTAAATTTCAAATCCGAGCTAGAAGAAGATATTGGAATGCCTTATAATGAGCTTGCATCTTTTTGTGAACAACTTCTTAAAAAATATGAATTGTTAAAAATAGAAAACAAAAGTGTGACTTGAATCAAGTGTTTGTAAGTGTTAAGATTTTCTTTTTAGATAAAATATAAAGGATAGATTAGTTGTGGATTGCTTAAGCTAATATACACACATACAAAATTTATATATGTTTTATTAAAATAATTTTGATTTTAGAAAATACCGTTTTGGTTTTGAGTTTCAAAAAAGATATCTTTATATTTCATTAATAGAGTTCATCAAAACAAGTTTACATATTTTATATGTATATTAGATTTCATCTATATACATTGTTAGTTCAAATGTTTAAAAAAACTTAGTTTGATGTTTCTAGTTCATGCTTTAAGTTTTGTATTTATCAAAACTTCGTTTAGATTTATTGTCAAAAACATAGATATTTCATCTTATATGTGTATTGGATCATATCCATACACACTATGCTTGAGTTTTAAATATCTTGTTTTTGTATTTATATAAGCTTGAGAGAAATCAATTTTTTTCATTTCAAAGTTTGATTTATGAAAAATACAGTTTTGGGTTTAAGGCTAAATTTTTATATCGCATAAATAGTTCAACTTGTTTGTAATATGTGTTGATTTTTTATCACAGATATTGATTTCAAAGTATTTCAATGAACTAATTTTTTTGGATTTTATGTGATTTTATGAGATTATAGGATGTTAAAAGACCAAGTTTTAAATCCCTAAAACCCAGACCTGGGCTTCTGGGGTCGACCGACCCAGAAGTTGGTCAACCGAGCGGTCAACCGATGTGCACAGAAACATGTACAGGTCCTGGCTTGAGACCGGTCAACCGGGCGGGTCGATCGATCCAGAGAGTTTACTCTCTGGATCTAGCCCCAGTCGACCGAGCAGTCGACTAGCCAGAGAGCTTTGCTATCTGGTTCTTGCCTCGGTTGACCGACTGGTCGACCGACAGGTCAAGACCTGAGAGCGGTCGACCGGCAACCCCAATGATCATAAATATGACCGTTGATTAGTCAACCGGCTGGTCGACCAACAAGTCAATCTGGCCCCAACGGCTAGTTTTTGACAGCATTTATAAATTGGGGTTTTGGGCCAGTTTTGATTAAGATTTTTGAAAAGTTTTCAAGAGCCATTTTTTCATCTCCAACAGAAGTTTTTCAACAAGTTTTTAGGCTAAACTTCCATATCAAAAGAGTGTTTAGCAAAGTGTAATTCTCTTGAGTTTTGCAAAAGTTTTTCTCTGAGTTTTTCACTTCCAAATCTATCTTGTTTTTTCTCACACAAGCTTGCACTTTTTATATACATATCTATCTTATAAGAGCTTTGTTTGTGAGGGTGTTTAAGGGTGATCAAGTGTTAAGATCACCAAGTGTTCCACCTTCTATTTTGAGGATATGTAGAGGTTGGGGCCTCGGCGATCTTGCGGGTTCGCGTGTGTTATTCTTGCGGGAACAAGTGAGGGACTTGCGGGTCTAAGAGTTCTTGAGGGAGCTCATTGTAGGTATTGCAATACCGAGTGATCTTGTGGGATCAATTATAGTGAAAATCCTTCATAGTGTTGATGGCGGGGACGAAGAGCAAGTATGCTCGAACCTCGAAATAATTCTCTCCTGTTTGCGATTTCTCATCTTTCTCTCTCTCACTTGTGTTTTATATCTTGCATACTCTTATTGTTCATATCTATTACATGTTTGATATTTTCTTGTGCTTAATTGATATATGCTTGGGAATATTTGCTCACAACTGTATTCAACTAAGAGAGCCATAGTGGCACCTCAACTCTTAATCTAAAGGAATCTTGAGGAGATAGTCCAGAGCCCTTCACCGAAAATTTGGCTACACTCTTTGTTATACTTTATGTGTTTGTATAATAGTTTAATTTGCACAATTAGTTTTAATTTCGTATTAGTTTTGCATTTGATTAGCTCGTCACCTATTCACCCCCTCTAGGTGACTTCAATTGGTGCCAGAGCTTGGTGCTCTTGATTTGGGTCTAACTATCTTGAGTTAAAGATCCTCATTTTAGCTAATCACATTATTTTCCCCCACACACACATGAATTTCATGACACCTCCCATATTTGACATTCTTAACATCTAAATTTGAAAAGTTAAGATGTCCATGTACCTAAAAGTCCCAGGATTCATTTTTATTTTGCCACTATTAAAGATTCATATTGTTTAAATGGCAAACATTTAGAGGCTAGTGCAAAAACCATCCATGCTTTAAAGTCTATCCTAAATAATGAATATCTATATAGGGTTTCTAACTTTGATTTGGCTTTTGTAGTATCGAACACTATTTGCTCTCTTGGAGAACAATCGCCAAATAAAAAAGAGAGTGACTCGGATGATGGAAGTGATCCTTTCAATATGTGCTACATGATCCAAGGGGATGACCCCCTTGAGGTAAATTTCGAATCTGAGCTAGAAGAAGATATTGGCATGCCTTATGATGAGCTTGCATCTTTTTGTGAACAACTTCTTAAAAAATATGAATTGTTAAAAATAGAAAACAAAAGTTTGAAAAATGAAAATGATTTGATTTTAAAAGAAAAGGATTCTTTTAAAAATAAGTTTGAAATTGTTTCAAAAGAAAAGGAGATTGCCTTAAGGGAAATAACTCTTTGAAAAAAAATGTTTTAAAAGAAAAAGAAAATATTTCTAAAAAAATAATTTTGAATCTTACCATGTCTCTCATGATAATAATATTGCACCTTTTTTTGATAAAAATGAGATTCATGTTTTGAAAAAATAGAATTGATTGTTTGAGCTCAACTTTGAGTAATTATGCATTTATCATTTTAGATTGAAAACCTTGTTTCAAAAGAACAAGCTCCACATGTTCATGCACATAACCCATGGCATACACATGCACACCATGCTCACAGGCCACATTTACATGCTAGAGTGTACACATGTACACATTGCAGCCGTAAAGGCCAGCTTGCAAGATTTTATTTTGATAGAATAAATTCAATAAATTTTGCAAATAAAAATATTTGGGTTCCTTATGATACTAACCCAGTGAACTCAAAAAGATATGGGTATCAAAATTCTCACCTCTTGTGTTTGATATAAGGTGGGCTCTCACAAAACGTGAGAAGGTTGGTACCTTGATGGTGAATGCATGTGGAGCTAGATAGACATACCAAATTGATGCATCGCTATCAAGGATGTTTGGTGGGAGGACCACCATGATTTGGAGACTTAGAGAATAGTTCACATGGTTTGGTAACTATCTCTAAACTCTTATTTTAGCTTACATGCTTTTATATTATAATTTTTTAGCATGTTTCAGTTTTAATGCGCATTATGTTAAATGCAATGTTATTAGACATGTGATATATATAAATAGTCTTTGAGATACACCCATGCTCATATAAATTCATACTTTGTGTTCGCACTTTTATTTAACTACTATGTATGTACTAGTTCTAAAACACGTACATTTAGCTTAATGATCATTTGTTTTATGCTTCATGTGGTGATTACTTATTTAGATGTAGTTTTCGTTAAAACTTGTGTTTATACTTGTACAAGTAGTGAGCTACACTTGATTATTATGTGTTTGTACTTCATTGATCATTTGTACTCATTATATGTACTTGTATAACCTAGTTTTGATGATTTTTACATTTATACTTGTTTTCCCTATATTTGTATATGTTTAGTTTCATGTATATATTATTTTTGTCTAAAACAAATAGATATACATGTATATCCTTGAGTCACTTGTCTTCATGCAAAATTATATTTTAGACTCGTATATATTTGAGATATGTATGTATACATTTAGTTTCGACAAAACATACATATACCTTGAAGCTTGTTTAGTTTTGATGAAAATTTTAGTTTTGATGATTTTCACAAAGAATTTCATGTTGTTTTGAGTTTTATTGTTTATTTTCATGAATATGCTATTCACATAATTCTTGTGCACTCACATTTTTTATGTTTACTCATGACTTTATTTTCATGAGCATTTATGAGCTTTACAGATTTCAAGTGTCAACTCTTGTGTATTTAGCATGCTTCATAGGATATATGATTTATTTTCATATTTGAAGGATCTTTAACTAGTTTTTCAAAAATTACTTTATACTAGATATTTATTCTTTATTTGGTAGTGTTTTCAATTTATAACTATTTTAAATTTTATTTTTGAAAACTTCTACCCTTTAAGGGCAGTTGATTAGGTGACGATGCCTTCTGCGTCTTCATGTGAACATCTTTTTAACATATGTATGATAAGGGTGGATTGATATGAGTTATACACATGATCTTCATAGAATTCTATTTTTTATACTCATATGTGTTTTCTATATATGCATGCACCAAATTTTAATTGGTATTTCCATTTTCATACATACATATATATGATTTAGATTGTGCTGATTTTACAATGCCATACTTTTTAAGCACAAACTGTTTATGCTAAAGCTTGAATTAATTCTAAATGTTAATTGGTATCGTTACAAGCTTATGTATTGATTTCAATTGGTATTCATTTTGGTATCAAAATGTACTCTATACTTCACCTTCATTTGATATCAAAATCTACTATGGTATCTTAAATTTTTTTGTTTATCTATAAGTAGTACCAACATTTATTTTATCAACTGCAATTTGATTTCATTGGTATCAAAATTTATTTTGTTGACTTCAAGAAACTTCAAAATTTTGTTTTAAGAGGTATCGAAATTTTCTTCAAGAAATTTCAGAATTTTGTTTTAAGTATTATCAAAATTTTAAAAAAAAATTTGTTGATATGTATTGCTTATATACAAGGGGAGCTTAACATTTTCTCTATATATAGATTAATATTGAGTGTATTTTACATATTGAGGAGTTTGACCTCTCTTCTTTATGTGGTACACGTGTGTAGGGGAGCTTAACATCTCCGTCTATATATTGCATATTATGCTTATGTGTGTTAGGGTCTAGTCATCCTTTCTCCATGTAATGCATGTATGTAGGGAGAGCTAACCTAACGTCTCTCCTCTTCATGAATGTATATCGCATATATATCTTTTGTTTATTTATCTACACCCCTTTGTTGATGAATTGAAAAAAAAAGGGGAGAAGAATTTTGAGAGTTTATATATGCATGTTTATTGTTGTTTATGCATATATGTTTGTGTTTAATTTATGTGCCTTCATTGAATATCTTTATGTTTATTTCTATGTATGAGTTAAGGGAGAGCTTCTATGAAATTTATCTTTAATCCATGCATATGTAACTCCATGAGTTTTGTCATCATCAAAAAGGGGGAGATTGTTGGCCCAAAGGCCCATCACTCTAGTTTGGATAATGATTAATTCATGTGGTTATAGTACTAATGATCTTATGCTCATTTAGTTTTATATATTCCAACGAAAGATTCGTAGTCAAGTTTTGAAACTAGCACATATTAATTCAAGAGTTTGCACATTAAGATTGCATCAAGTACTCAAAGAGAAGTCTAGCTAATTGGATCAAGTTTTGGACCAAGTCAAGATGGAGAAGAAGATTTTTAAGAGAAGATTTTTAAGACTTGAGTCAAGTGTTTGTAAGTGTTAAGATTTTATTTTTAGATAACATGTAAAGTTTAGATTAGTTGTGAATTGCTCAAGTTCATATACAGATAAACAAATTTATATGTGTTTTATTAAATAATTTTGATTTCAGAAAATACCATTTTGATTTTGAGTTTCAAAGAAGATATCTTTATGTTTCATGAATAGAGTTCATCAAAACAAGTTTACATGTTATATATATATTGGATTATATATAATATAAACTGTTAGTTCAAATGTTTAAAAAAACTTAGTTTGATGTTTCTAGTTCATGCTTTTAAGTTTTGTATTTATCAAAACTTTGTTTAGAGCTTATTGTCAAAAAAATAGATATTTATCTTATATGTGTATTGAATCATATCCATACACACTATACTTCAAATAAGTTTTAAATATCTTATTTTTATATTTATGCAAGTTTAAGAGAAATTGGTTTTTTTATTTCAAAGTTTGGTTTATGAAAAATATGGTTTTCGGTTTAAAGCTAAATTTCTATATCGTAAAAATAGTTCAACTTGTTTGTAATATGTGTTGATTTTTTATCACGCATATTTAGATTTCAAAGTATTTCAATCAACTAAGTTTTGTGGATTTTATGTGATTTTATGGGATTTTATAAGATTTTAAAAGATCAGGTTTTAAATCCCTAAAACTCAGACCTGGGCTTTTGGCGATCGACGGACCGATCGACCGAGCCAGAAGTCGGTTAATTGAGCGGTCGACTGATGTGCAAAGAAACGTGCATAATCCCTGGCTTGAGGGCCAGTCGATCGGCGGTCGACCGATCCAGTGAGTTACTCTCTGGGTCTGGCCCCGGTCGACTGGCCAGAGAGCTTTGCTCTCTAGTTCTTGCCTCGGTCGACCGACCGGTCAACCGATAGGTCAAGACCTAGGAGAAGTTGACCGGGCGGTCGATCGGCAACCCCAACGGTCATAGATATGACCGTTGGTCGGTCGACCGGCCGGTCGACCGACAGGCCAATCTGGCCCCAACGGCTAGTTTTTGACTAGTATTTATAAATTGGGGTTTTGTGCCAGTTTTGGTTAAGATTTTTGGAGAGTTTCAAGAGCCATTTTTTCATCTCCAACAGAAGTTTTTCAACAAGTTTTTGGGCTAAACTTTCATATTAAAAGAGTGTTTATCAAAGAGTGATTCTCTTGAGTTTTTCAAATGTTTTTCTTTGAGTTTTTCACTTCCAAATCTATCTTGTTGTTTCTCACACGAGCTTGAGCTTTTCATAGCCATATCTATCTTATAGGAGCTTTGTTTGTGAGGATGTTTGAGGTTGATCAAGTATTAAGATCACCTAGTGTTCCACCTTCTATTTTGAGGAGTTGTAGAGGTTGCGGCCTCGGCGAGCTTGCGGGTTCGCGTGTGTTGTTCTTACGGGAACAAGTGAGGGACTTGCGGATCCAAGAGTTCTTGAGGGAGCTCGTTGTAGGTTTTGCAATACCGAGTGATCTTACGGGATCGATTATAGTGAAAATCTTTCATAGTTTTGAAGGCGGGAACGTAGAGAAAGTGTGCTCAAACCTCGAAACAATTCTTTCGTGTTTGCTATTGCTCATCTCTTTGTCACATGTGTTTTATATCTTGCATGCTCTTATTATTCATATCTATTACATGTTTGATATTTTCGTATGCTTATTTGATATATGCTTGAGATAATTTGCTCACACTTGTATTCAACTAAGAGAGCTATAGTGATACCTCAACTCTTAATTTAAAGGAATCTTGAGGAGATAGTCTAGAGTTCTTCACCGGGAATTCAGCTACACTCTATGGTTATGCTTTGTATGTTTGCATAATAATTTAGTTTGCATAATTAGTTTTAGTTTTGTATTAGTTTTGTATTTGATTAGCTTGTCACCTATTCACCCCCTCTAGGTGACTTACACGTTTATTAGCATCATTACATGTGTATAGGATTACCACTTTTCTAGACTAGTTATAGTATACCGTAGACGGTGACTTTGATTGATCTTGAGATTGGCCTGGTTCATATTTGTAGATTTATTTGAGATATTTATCAGACATTTATTTGATGATGTTTCAGACAGGAATTCATTTGGATAATAAAGATGGATTAAACCTTATTTAGAAGATTGATTTCTCTCGATACTTAGATTTATATATGGATTTAGAGTTCAACTTGAGATTTACATGAGATCTTGATTTGCATTTAGATGAGATTAATAATTGTTGGGTTCGGATCATATGGGAGAATACCTTACCTTGATTTTTGATCTACATATAATACTGATTTTAGATTATTAGTTGCAAATATTTTATTTAGATCTATTTATTGATAAATTATCTGAGTAATATTGTTTATTGATATCGAGATTTGGATACAGAGACTTTCTAGATTTCATGTAACTTGAGGATGTCCCACTCCTTAGTTATGATCTTGTTTGGATTGGATAGTAATGATTAGTTAGATATAGATGAGTATGTATTTTATATGTTGGGACTTGGATATATGGATCTAGGTTGATTGTATACTTTGCCTGAATTATTCTATTCATGCCACCATGTCATTTCTCATCCTGAACATTATGATTTACCTAGAAAACTCAACTGATTATACATGATATCTACCTGATAACTATATTATCCATGTTACCATAGTTGTTGGGAAAATATTGTTATACAGTAACAACATCCTCCTGCTATACTTGTTACATATCCTGTTGTATTGTTATCCTGATCACACTGTTGAAGTTGTTACCGTTGTCATTACCGAGTTATCCCAGTGATCTAGGTAACATGTACATTAAATAATCTTGATAACTAATAACATGACATTAAACAACTCACACTGGGATTGAGAAAATGATGGAAGAGGCAACGTCTATATTTTGAGTGGACTTAGGATATAGTTGCGAACTGAAAGAGGGTTCCACTGCAGGGTTCTCGTGGGGTGATTGACACCCCAGTCCTCTTCTTGTTTTTGTCATACATTATATGTGTTACTAGACTACCTTACAGTAGGGCCAGTTCGGCGTCAAGAGTTTAGGCTGTGGCATCGGCATGCATGGGACCCACCTAAAACACATACAATGTCTCTAACTAATCAGTTTCAATACCTTAGGACCTTGATTGACATGTGTAATAGACGTAGTATGAGATGCGTCTATTATATATGGCAATTAGTGTTCGCTGACATAATTAATAACAAAACTGAATTCTTACATTGACATTATAGACTGAACCTGACATATACTTGTAGGTTACAATTGACATCTGATTATACTCATGACCTAATGTACACCTAACTATAGCACTGACTGGCTTGTTTACTGATTGTACACATTTATTGCATTATTCTTTATTACATATTCACATTTATCATGTAATAAATCTGTTAATTCCTTATCTTAAATGTCTATTTTGCAGAAGATAATCATGGGGAGAAAGAGGATAAAATCAAATAAATATCAGTTAAATTCAGATTTAACTAGATCTATTTGGTTAGAGGAGGATGATCCCAAATCTAGTTGGTTAAATTCAGTTTTGGTGAATTAAGTGGTTAAAGCTAAAGATCAACCGAGGATAACGACAAATACAGAGTCCAAATCCAAAGGGATAAATGGATAGAGAGAAGATCAACAGATGAGATGAAGCAATTTTGACTCAGATTCTGGCTGGATACATTTTAGTATTTGAATCATAACGTTCGCTACCAGAACTCAAATCTAATAATTCATGATGATCCAGAAAGAGAACTTAAAGGGCTACAACGCTTAAGTTGATAATTAATTCTAATTCTGTCATTAAATAAGTTATATTTAGCAATCGATACGCCAATAAGCTGCAGATCAGAACTGAAAATCCACATCAAATCAAGTTTGGAGATAAGGGGAGGATTTAAATTCAGAAATAGCCAGCTTCCCTTATCTTCATACTCCTTTACCTTCTACATTTCTCCTATAAATACCTGCAATTTCAAAGGCAAAAAGAAACTACGAAGCAGAGAGTAAAATTTAGGCTAATTTGTAGTTTATAACTTACGTTTTTTATTTTCTTTTATGCAATTTTTATTCTCTTTATGTAACTGAGAGGAGAGGAGACTTTCATGGAGAAATGAGAACAAGCTTGTACTGAGGGTGACACCGGTGTAAGTGATCTTTTCTTTCATTGTTATTTGAATCAAATCAAAGTTTTTTTTATCTTCTTTACTCTTGTTTTCGTTTGCTTCCCTCTTCTTTGCTTGTGAATCCAAATGACTCCGATAGTCTCGAAGTTGCCTTGCCCTTGGAAGTGTCGTTGATGTCTTATAGTGATGGATATCCATTCCTATGATAGTGTAGCTTATCCCTTTTTATTTCATAGTGTAAACGGGAATGGGAAAGATCATATTTGTCATACTTCGCTCACCTTCAAACAAAGGTACATCTTCGATACGGGTAAGAGGTAAGCAGGCGCTGAAGAGGTAAGTAAGTTTTTTTAGGTTTTAATTTTCTTTTCTTTTAATTTTAGTTTAGATCACCAACACCACTATCTCCCAATTCTTTTTCACTCTTTATCAATTTCTTTGTACAAAGTCATTTTCTATTTTTCTCCACCTTCTCAATCTATCACCTTCTTCCTAATTTAACTTTAACTCTTTTTCATTTTCTTTTAAAGAACTAAAAGAAGAACTTTAACCATTCTTTGTAACCTAAAAGAGAACTTGCTAAAAAAGTTTTCATCGCTAGTCCCTCCTTGTGGATACGACCTGCATAGCCACTTGCTATAGCGGTAGCATTGAAACCTTGCACTCTTTATTTTTAAGTTCTGAAATTATGTATTTTGTGTGCAGGTAAAAACTCAATCATTTACTGTTCATATATGTTTGGCATGTTATTTTAACCTTATCTTGTATATTTCTTCATCTTGTATATTTCTTTCATCATATGTACACACTGTTTATGCACGTGCACCCTTCCTTTTATTCTTACACATTTACTAGGAGTTCTGAGTTCCTAGATTTGTATATCTAGATCTGTGGCTATTTATTGCTGATCAGATACTTAAAGAAGATTACAGGCATCTTGAGGAACCTGGAGTTTTTTCTCTTTTATTTACCAATGCTCTTGCTTAACTTTTATCTTTGTTGATTCCTTATTTTTCATATATATCACTTTCAGTTGTCATTTCATTCCATATTCATCTGTTATCTTGTGTGGTCATTTATATGTTATATTGCAGTGTTATCATATTATTATAGTGATTATATAACTTGTTCAAGTTATTTTAGGCTTAGCGTGTATACGTGGGGGTATTCTCCTCGAGTATATACGTTGTCGACTCTCGTCGCGATTCTGTTTTTTACGAATTTTGGGAAGCGGGACATGACAGCTATTTATAGGGATTCTCAGAGGTAGAACTGTCTCCTATAAATCTTCCATAAGGGGGATTAACTTTCACTTTACGTGGGTGTTAATTGATTCAGTAAGGGATTCAGTTACAACAGAATGCAGGTCTCACACTGAACGCGGATCTCGTTTTGTTGTTAGATGCGGAGCTCACAGGCTCGCATCTGTGTTGGAACGCGGAGCTCACAGGCTCGCGTTGTAGTTGAAATGTGATGCTACTCAGACCCGCGTTTGAGTTGGAACGCTAAGCTGCCCAGGCTTGTATTTTGGGGAGAAGTGCCACTGTCGCATTTAGCATAGAACGCGACCCTCACGTCCACTTTTGATAAAGTGTGACATTTGTGTTTGGATTGAAACTTCACTCTTGTACCTGGTTGAGACTCGCATCTGGATTGGAGCATGACCCTCGCATCGGGGTGAGGTCTAGGTTCATGGCTTTTATCTTCATTAATTTTAGACAGCCTATAGAACTCCCTTCAAAGTTTTTGAAACCCAATAGTTGAGTGGGAAGAATTTTTGAA